>VZUI01045520.1:0-90905 GCA_013401135.1 Cettia cetti | reverse complement strand
GGGGACACGCGCTGGCTCCGTGAGGGGGCACGCGCTGGCTCCGTGAGGGGGCACGCGCTGGCTCCGTGAGGGGACACGCGCTGGCTCCGTGAGGGGACACGCGCCCGGCTCCGTGAAGGGACACGCGCCCGGCTCCGTGAGGGGACACGCGCTGGCTCCGTGAAGGGACACGCGCCCGGCTCCCTGAGGGGACACGCGCTGGCTCCCAGCCTCCAGAACCGGCGGGTGCCGAAGCGGGCTCCGCGCGGTGGAAACGGGGCACACACGAATGCCCGTTAATTACAAATAGCATCGGCCTTTACTGTTTAAACGTAATGAGGGAAGGGATGGACACGTTAAGGACGGGTCCGTTTCTCCAGGGAAGGAGAACTTCTGCAGGAAGGACACGCCAAGGAAAGCCAAAGCCCCGCTGAGCGAAGGCTGATGGAGGAGCCGGTGATGGGGCCAGCCGCAGGAGAGGCCCCAGCAGGTGTGTGTCATCTACCACAGATCTTCTCTGTGTTCCACCCCCCTTTAGTAAGACTTGACTGAGGATTTGGTTCATTCAATGCACATGTTAATTATTTAGGTATGTTGAATATTTAGGGGGCAGGGTTCATTGGGATATTAGGAAGCAATTCTTCCCTGGAAGGGTGGAGAGTCCCTGGCACAGGGTGTCCAGAGCAGCTGTGGCTGCCCTTAGATCCCTGTAAGTGTCCAAGGCCAGGTTGGATGGCTTTGGAGCAAGCTGGGACAGTGGAAGGTATCCCTGCCCATGACAGGGGGTGGGACTGGATAAGCTTTAAGGTCCCTTCCAACCCAAAGCAGTCTGGGATATCTTGTGCTTAGCAGTTGGTTTGAGGCTGCTTTTACCTTTGCTAACTCTAAGTGTATGTATAGTACACAACAGTATTTCTTTAGCCTGTGTCTGGTTCAGCTCCAAGGCTTAGGACTTGCCTCTCTTGCCATGTGCTACCCCAAGAACACCTGGTTCCTCACTCCCTGTTGTCAGAAAAGGAGGGCAGAGCTCTGAAAGAATCTGTCCAGTTTTAGCCCAGAAGGAACCAGACCCACACAAATTCCCTGGCAGTTTAATCCTGGTGCTTTAGGATGGGGCAGGCCCAGGGAAGGTGCATTAAGCGCATTACTGAAGCTCTTTAAATGACATGGCAAGGACCAGAGCGCATCGTATCACAATTAAACCATGTGGCAAATCCTCCTTGGCACACCAGCAGGTAATGCCTTTATAGAGTCCTGGGTATCATCAGAGACCTGGAAATAATGGCTGAGGCCAGCACTAGGGAATATAATTTCTTTAAATGTAAGAAAAAAGCAAAACTCAGAAAATGGTGATGGCATTTTAACTAACTTCAAGTGTGCTGCTGGTTCAGTCGCCCCTTTGATGTTGCAGCCGGGTGACCTGGCCTCCCCCGCCATTCATCACTGCCTGGAAATCAAACTCTCCCATGATCCTGCTTTACAGTCCTCCCTCTGTTCTGCTAATAAACACTATGTTAGTGAAAATAACCATCCAAGAAGTGTTCAAAGGGGATATCCATGGATGAATTTTAGTGAGCGTGCAGTTTCTTACTGCCAAGCCCAAACCTTCAAACCACAGTGCAGAAAAGATAGTGTTCATCTAAACATGCGGCATCAGAATGTGAGGCTCCCAAATCCTGTTCTTCTTGGGGCAACTCTGCCATCAAAATTTCAGCGGAAATGCCTTTAGTTATTTCATTTCACCTGCATTTTACAGTTCCAGTGTTAGTTAAGGTGACAGCTGTGTAAACACCCATTCCAAGCAATGCTTTTAAAGAGGAGAATCTGAGAATTCCCTCCCGATGGTTGCTGGACAGTGCTCAGTGAGTGGTCCCTGGAGGCCAGCGATGCTGGAGAGTTGTCCTGGCGGGGACTGAGGTGGGGTCACACTGTAACACACATGGGCATGGCAGGTTACTCACCTGGGCATGGTGCATGTGTGCAGCAGGCCTGGACACAGCACATGTACAATCACCTGGACACTGCGCATGTGTCACACCAGCATGACCCTTGTCTTTGGCCTCATTTAATTTGATTGTGACCTCACAGTGATGTTTTAACGTCTTCCTGTCATCAACACCGTGGTGCCCAGGAATCAGGACTTCGTGCCTTATCCCTTCTGTGAGGCTGGATTAGAAGAAAATTAGGCAAGGATTTTTAAGTTTGGATTTTGGACTCTGGTGCCGGTTTATTCTGGGTTTAGCAATTGCTTTTGCAGGGTATTGTCTGGATCGTGTAGCTGTGGATGAAGTGTGCTGGGAGAGCCTTGTGGTTGGGTGAGCACAGCTCTGCTGTGGCTTTTCAGAGCCTGTGTGTTTTCTCCTCTTAGGTCTGGTGCTTTTCATCCTCGCTGCCTCTTTACCTTGTTCTAATCTGATCTGTTCTATCTGTTGTGCAGAGTAACAGACATGTAAGCCTAATACAGTAAATTGCTGTATGTATTATGGCAACACCATGGAAATATCTCTTAGCAGCAGCAGAAAAAAACCCCTCACATTTAATTGTCTGATTTCTTGCTGAATATGGAATGGAAAATATGTTGATTTAACTCTAAAAAAATGTACAGTCAATTTAAGGGAAAAAAGAAGGAAAAGAACCCTTTACCATATCTAATTTCATTAGTAAACTGTAAGTGGAAATGATGAAGAGGTATGATTTCAAAGGGCTGGGAACCCACACATTTTATGTAGCATTAATCATGTGCTCTTAATTTTTCTGCAGCAGAGCTCTGCGGTGCTGCCTTGAGCTGGGCCATTCGCGGGTGCTGGGCGAGGGTGGGCGGTGGAGCCTGGCTGGGACCCCCCCACGGCACGGGGGAGGTTTGTGGCCACGTGCCTGAGGTGTCGGGGCTCTGCTAGGGCTGATGCAAACACAGCGTTGCTCATGTTCCACATTCCTCTGTCAGAGGCTCTTTCTCTTCCAGGCTGTAAAGAGGGTTAAGAAAGGAATTGTCTCTATTATGGTAATTAAACTCCCAGGAAACAGCCTCATTAGACTAATAAAGAGTAAATAAAGCAGGCAGGACACACTTTGCCTTGTAGTAGCGAGGGCAGTGCTCATTTGCCTTCCTTTGCCCACTGCCTTCTCTCTGCTCCTGGGCCCTGGCACCCGCATGGAATCACCTCTTCACAACTTTCCCAGCAGTCTTCCTCTTGGGCCAAAGTTTTCCTTGCTGTGCTGTAGCAGAGGGAATAGATATTTCTAATGCTTGGGGAAGGTTTCAGTTGCATTTTGCTTATCTTCATTAAACAGCTCTGAGTTTTGCCTGCTGGCCCCATGAGGGTGGCCCTGGCTGATGCTGTGGGAGGCTGGAGCGTGCTGGTGCCAGACGCCTGTAACAAAGCATGGCCACTGGGTTTGGGTTCTGGCAGCAGGGCCCTTTGGGGCACTCGTGTGGCTGACACTGCTCCTCCAGCGCTGGCCCGGAGGCCGGGGCCGCGAAAGCACACACACAGCTCTTCTGCTTCTCCAGCAGCAGAATATGGAGGGAGAATGAAATTAGCAGTAAAAGCATTAAAATATTGATAGCAATCGTTCCATGTCCTGGCTTTACTAATTAATTATTAATTTTACCTCTAAGGTTAGTGTAAGAGATGGACTTCCGTTTATCAGGCCTCTACTTAGCATGATGTTTGACTATATATTTTTAAACATTATCAGGGCTCTCTACCAAATAGCTCTTGTTTTTTTCTGGTGAGCAGTTGGGATTTGCTTTATGTGACTTCATGAGATGGGACAAGAGACGGTCACCAAGATATTTAGAGGGATGGAACACCTTGCCTCTGAGGAAGGGCTGAGAGAATTGTGATTGTTCAGCTTGGAGAACAGAAGGCTTCAGGGAGACGCTAGAGCCCCTTTCTGCTGCCTAAGGGGGCTCCAGGATGGAGGGACAGGACACAGGGAATGGCTTCCCAATGTCAGAGGACAGGGTTAGATGGGATACTGGGAAACAATTCTTCCCTGTGAGGGTGGGCAGGCCCCCTGGCACGGGGTGCCCAGAGCAGCTGTGGCTGCCCCTGGATCCCTGGCAGTGTCCAAGGCCAGGTTGGATGGGGCTTGGAGCAGCCTGGGACAGTGGAAGGTGTCCCTGCCCAAGGCAGAGGGTGGGACTGGATGAGCTTTAGGGTCCCTTCCAACCCAAACCATTCCATGATTCTATTAAATAATTTTTAAACTGGGTAAACTTTGAATTTTCTGTGAAGAATGTTTTCTTCTTGAAAGCAACTTTTGCATTGATAAAAGATGCAGGTGTGGAACTGTTGCTGTGTGTCTGTGCTGGTGAGAAATTGTATCGATTTCAGTCAACTCCACATCAGAGCAGGAGCGGGGCTGGGTGTGCAGGGCTGGAGCTTTACATTTGTAAACTTCCCATTTCCTCTCCTGCATCAGCAAGGTTTAAAAGATCTTTTACTGTCTTGAGGGTAAATACCTTTCATTTCTGAAATGGTAAAACCCACTTCTCACTTGTTTCTCTTAAAGTGGACCTAGCTTTAAAAGTGGACAAATGGACTTCACTAGACCCCTCCGGGGAAGGGAGGCTGAAAACCTCCAGCTTTGGAAACAAGGATTTTTGTTCTGTCATTTTTGAAAAGGAACCATAGAAAACTAAAATTCTGCTGTAGAGTTATGAGAAACATAATTTTTCCAGTGTGGGTCCTTTTAACATAAAGGAAATGAAGGAAAGGACAGTTTTCTTCTGCATGCTGCTTTGCACTTGTAGCCTCTGCAGTGTGCAGGTCCCAGTGGAGCTGGGGATGTGCTGGAAGTTTCGATGTGCTGATGCTCTTTCCAGGACAGGGACTCTCCCTGTCTGTGCTGTGTGAAGATGTACCCAGGAGCACAGGGCTGGGAATGCATGCTGGAGCACTCAGACATAACTTTGGGAGCCTTGCTTGTGAAAAGAGTCATAATGCCCCACTTATTAAAGATTTTACTGGGGGGATTATGTTTGTTAACGGAAATGGCAAATCCAACTTATGTGTCCCTGTAAAGTACCAGGAACCCTGGGCTGGTTTGCTGCTCATCACTGTGAGTGAGATATTGATACACTTAAGAAGTGTATGTGTAGCTTTTATCTCCAGTGCTTTTTAAAGATCTTTCAAAGGCCTTTCTCAGCCCCTCTGCTGGTACCTTGTCTCAGCACAACATGCTCATCAGTATTACAAGTCTGCTGGGGCCGTTGAGCACAAAGCTGCAGGCACAGCCTCTGCCTGCACGTGCTGCTGGGGCAGCCACCACATCCCATCGTCCTGCACTCACTCCTTTTCCAGGGGTGTGCAGCCACCAGGGGAGCCTGGCTCTACCTGTGGTTTGGTGATCTTCAGCAA
This sequence comes from Cettia cetti, assembly GCA_013401135.1. Taxonomy (NCBI): domain Eukaryota; kingdom Metazoa; phylum Chordata; class Aves; order Passeriformes; family Sylviidae; genus Cettia; species Cettia cetti. Next base: position 85,560 of record VZUI01045520.1, on the reverse strand, counting down.
GGAAAAAGCTTTTCCTGCATGGTCTGGTCTTGGTTGTGCCGAGCAGATGCACACTGGCTCAGGCTGTGGCCAGGGAATTGGCACTAGTGTAACAGAAATGTGATTTTAAGAAACTTGGTCCAGTTACCTCTGTCCTCCCCCTTTCAGGGTATCACTTCCAGCAGAAAAATGCCACATGACATCCCTCTGTGTCCACGTAATTATGGGGTATGTGTCAGCACAGTGTGATCATTTGTTGTATGCATGTGACATGAAAGTAATTGGGTTATGGTATCCAAAAGAAACAGCCAAAGAGGAATTCTACTGCCGTGTGATGTGAATATCTTCGTGTTGTTTCTAAATTATGGAAATAAATACAGGATTGAAACAACATTTCAGCTAGGATAGACAGCAGTTCTGCAGAGACTGGCTGGAGCTAATACTTGGGGTTTGGTGAGCTCAGGCTTCGTACAGGCTCTCCTCTCTCCAAGGACAGGCTGCAAATCACCTTCTTTAAGTTATTCTTGAAGAAACCCTCATATATGGTTTCTATTAGAAGCTCTAAGATGGAGAGATGGACTTCCAGAGGTCCGAGGGCTTGAAAAAGCCCCCAAGGCCTTGGGAGAAACACACATTGGCTTTTGCTCAGAGATGACTGATCTGAGACAGCTGCAGGCACAGGCAATTTTTCAGGGGTTTGATGCCAAGCCTTTTGTCCTCCTCCCTGCTGTGGCTCACTCAGATACCTCGAGCATTTTGTGCCCAGAAGCACAAAGTCCTCCTGCCCCGAGAGCAGTACATCCACTAGGATACATCTTCTGCAAAGATAATTTGGGTCACATTTGTCATAGGGGGTGACGAATGGGTTTATTTTCTTTGTTATGGCTTTTGCCATGAAAACCTTTTGGAGTGTTGTGCTGTAGGTTGAGCAGCAGTGAGGTGCCGAGCCTTGAATGGGAAGCGACACTGTCTGAGCAGCCTCTGCTGTGCTCAGCAGAGGGTTACCTCCCCTCCCAGCCATCCTCCTCCTCATGCCTCTCCAAGGTGAAGATTTGTGGTGGCTTCTTCCCTGGGAGGTGGCTGGTCCTCTCAGCTCCTGGAGTGGCTCTGTGTCCTTCCTTGAGCCCAGAACCAAGCACCAGGTTTGTGGTTAATACCCAACAGTTGAGGCTGACAGAGGGCCTCAGCTCTGGTGAAGCTGTGGCTGCCCCTGGATCCCTGGTAGTGTCCAAGGCCAGGCTGAATGGGGCTTGGAGCAGCCTGGGAGAGTGGAAAGTGTCCCTGCCCATGGCAGGGGGTGGCACTGCAAGAGCTTTAAGGTGCCTTCCCACCCAAACCATTCCATGATTCTAAGGTAAGTTCTTCCTGAGTAGAAAAGAGGACAGCAAAGGGATACTAATGAGAAGCACTTTGGGACTGGAAAGAGCAAGTTATGATTTAGGAACTTGCTTCTTGGCATCTGCATGGAAATATCTGTTCTGGTCATGCAGGGAGGTCATGGAAAATAAAGTGACTGGTGGGTTTGGCTTGTGTGACTGATGTGTTAAAGATGATCTGCTCCTTCATTAGCAGCACTTAGTGATGGAGGACACCAGAGGACATTCAGGGTGAGGACAGGATTTTTAACAAGTAATTTAGAGCCTGTCTGCACTGCGGGATTAGCTGGAGGTATAACTTGAGAGCTGCCAGTAACCTGACGCCTGTGGGTGTCTGTGGCTGGAGGCGGAGGGTGGCTGGGCCTAGCCAGCCCTGCCAGGGTGAGGCGGGAGTTGCTGCTGATCCCGCCGTGGGGCTGGGCTGGCTCCTCTGAAGATGCCGGGCAGCTCCGAGGCTGGGTTCCAGGCTCGGGACTAACACTTGGAGCTACTTGGGAAGAGCTTGTGTAAGTGTAGATGGCTTCAGCCGGCAGTGGAGTGAGGACAACCCCACCGAGAGCTGAGACACCCGATGGAACTCAGAAATCCACGCAGAACATTGGGAGACAGCACATAGCAGCTTGCAGTTAAATCCTTTTCTTTTTTTTTTTTGCTTGGAAAAAAATCTTTCCACAGTAGCAGACTTGCAGCTGTTAACTAATCCCATAACAAGTGGCATTTAGCCACACATTTTCCAAATTAAATAAGCTTGCATGTTGGACTAGTTTCATACCCTGTAATACAAATACTTTCCCTGCTGGGAAAAAAAAAAAGAAAAAAAAAAGAAAAAAAAAAAAGGAAAGAAAAATCCTCTCAGGCGTAGGAAGAGTGGGGAAGGGGAAGGTGGGTGTGCACGGCCGTGTTGCTACCGCTGTCCCTGTCAGCGCGGCGGTTCCGCACAGAGCACCACGTTCGCTGGAGGATCTGATGGGTTATCAAGGACTGCTCATGCTTAAATTATTAGTTAAGGCTGTGACATTAAAGAATTGTTATTTGGTCATGGTCTCATGGCTGTGTTTTGCCAGGAGGTGTTTGGAAATTCTCATCTCTGCTGTCACGTAATCTGTACTTGCCCTTTTGGTGCTTTTTTTTCCTGGTCATTTGAATAATGTTTTCAGATCCTCAACTGACTCCAGGCTCAGCAGCTTTGGGCCACAAGCAATTAACAGCACATGTTGGTAGGACTTAGGCTGGATCTATTTTGAGGGTGTTTGAGAGCACCTCCTCTACCCCCCACCTGCTTCCTGCACATTTTTAAGAATCCCATTAAAAAATTTTCAGGATCCCCATCCAAGCCAAATGCATTGTTTCCATGGAAACAATTAATGGGGAGAGCAATTTATAAGACTGATGTAAAAAAATGAGCACTTCATCAGCCCCCCTGCTGCTCTGATATACAATCTCGAGGCAGAGGCCGGGTGAGGTTTGCATAAGTGATATCCTTAAAAAAGGGGGAGACAGAGAAAGGAGCCTGGGAGTCTGCCCGTGGCACGGTGAGCGATGCCTATTGTGCTGCACAGGCATTATTAGCTCTTGGAAAGGACGAGGTCTTTCAAAATGCTTTTCTTTTAGAGAAGGGTTTTTCCCCTAATCCCACCCTCTACCACAAGATACACGGCTTGGGGTCGTGGCTGGTGATGGAGTCGTGGCTGGGGATGGCCGTGGCAGTGGGGTCCCTGTGCAGGACCTGGCCTTTCATTAAAAGCCTTTCAGGAGGCCCTAGTCTGCCTTAAAAGTGTTCTCTTCATTGGGTTTTTAAAATTATTATTTTATTTTCTATTTGATTTAAATCTGCCACTTGAGCTTTCTCCTGGCCAATGTTTTGCATTGATTTTATCAATATGTATATAAAACCTAATCAGAACTTGCTGTTTAAGAAGGAGACTGAGCCGGGCACCCACAGCAAAGGCTGTCGTTCTGGACAGGGGTCTGAGCAGGATTTGATTTGGGATTTCCTAAGGAGCTTATTTTTTGGGAAAAAACTAAGAAAAAATCCATCCTGCGCAGCTTTACTGTAGCAAAAGCAGGAATCCTGTGTGTCTGTGCTCTGAAATAATGTGGCAGAGATTTTACCGCCTGCTATAAAACATCACCTGAGAAGTGGAAATCCTTCTTGGATCTGGTTCTGTATGGAATGGGCTGGGATGTGGCCATGGGGCTGGGAGGGATGGAGCAGCTTGGGGGAGTTCAGCTCAGGGACCAGCAGCGCTGATGGTCTGTGTAAGAACGAAATGAGTAAAAATCGTAATCAAGCAGGAGTCCTTTGCCTCTGTTATCCCGGATTTCCAAGGGTTTTTCCTGGCTGGAGCTGTTTTCCTGCAGAGGGCACTCGCCATCCACGAACAGCACCCGCAGCGAGGCTGAGTCCGGCAGCATGCCCTGCCAAACCCTGAGAGATGGAGAGAAAAAAAATGGAAATTATGAAAGCAAATGATTCCCTGGTAGTGCACAAGGCCAGCGGGAAGAGTCTGAGATTTAAGGAGGAAAAAATCCAATGTGGGGAGCGAGAGGCCGGAGGGACGTGGGGGGCCAGGGGCTGCAGTAACAGGAATCATAAATGGGTGGAAAAGGGAAAGGCTGCATGTCTGGCTTAAAATTTAATAGCAATGGAGATGAGATAGGCAAAAGCCTTAGTTAAGGAAACATCCCAGAAAGGGAAAAGCCAACAGAGTGGGGCAAATACAGGGAAGCATTTTTGGTTTGCAGCCCCAAGCGTGGGCTGTCCCAGCCCTGGGAAGCAGCCTTTATTCCGTGTGCTTCTTCCATGCTTCTGTATGGGAAAGGGCCAGACTTACAAAGAGCTCAGCCGGGGAAGAATCGGGATCTCTCTGTGCGAGGCTCTGAAGTACATCTCTGAGAAAAAAATACTCGGCAGCCAAACGATAAAACAGTTTAGGAATTAAGTATTCTGGAGTTTGTGGAAAAAAATCTCATATTACCAACAAGCTGCCCTTGAAAGCAGATTATAGAAATTGTTTAGGGTTATTTTAAACCCGGATAGAAATGGTCTGGCACTGTCTATGCCCATCACTCATCTGAGGTGGAAAAACCCCCATGGATGTGTTCCAGTAAATAGCTCTAGCATTTTATTATTTGCTTTTATTACAGCAAAGGAGCACGTAAACAAAAATATCCACAGAACCAGCTCTGCAAATGTAGGTCTGGATGTCATAGGAATCCATATTCCAGAGAATTTTTACATTGCTGATGAGAATTGTGAATTTATTTTTTAAGGGTTTTTTTGGTACCCGTTTTAGTCTTTTTGTTTTGTGGGGTTTTTCTCTCTGCAAATATATTCTACTTTTTTTTTTAAAAAAAAATAATTTTGAAATGGAATGAGAGTTTTTTTATTTTACCAAGGATGATTTTTTACAAAACATGTTTTCACAAACATAATTTACAAAGTATGATTTTTATGAAGTATGATTTTCATTTGCTCTAAGTTGCTGATTAATATATTACTGCTTTGAGTAAATTCCCTCCTATTGGTGTATCTGTGCTCAGTATTACGAGGAGAAGGATGGGACAATTATTGTTAATAACAAATTTTATTTCAGGACGTTCCAATCAATTTTTACACGTGTGGTTTGAGCTCTGTGGAGCCAAGTCAGGTGAAAAAGAAGCAACCCCAAATGGCAGAGCAGTTACTGGACAAGGGGCTCGTGGAGGAGGGTTGTCAGATTTCTGTAGGAACCCTGGGCAGATGGAAAGCCGATCCCATCTCCCCCCTGGAATAACCCGGCTGGTTTGGCAAACACAAATTACGAACACTTCCAAATCCCGAACAGAAGTCAGCTTTCAGAATGGTGCAGTTACTTGTCAGTCGAAAACACTTGGAATTTTATTTCAGTAGGTTTTACCTGTGGATTTAAGGAGGTGACTCAGCCTGTTCGGAATTAGGATGATGTTATCGGGGCTCCTGCCTTTACATTAATGTAATTGTTCTAGATGTGGATGTCCTGTTCACAGGTTTAGGACTCAGCTTTAAGAATTGGTACAAGTTATAAGCAGGCACAGTCTCATTGTACCTTTTCTTAACAAAATTAAATTGTTTTAACTGATTTTGGTTTTAGTTGTGATTTGACAATAAAATCTGTGCCTGCTGGGTTGACCTCCACTTGTATTTTAATATTTAAAATTGTCATGAATGAAAAGGAGTGTGGCTGCTTGTAATTTCATGGCATTTCTTCATTCCCTGGTGAAAAAATGCAGGTGAACAAGGAAGTAAAAAGGACTTCCTTTTTATTCCCAAATATACTAATTATTAAGGATCAATTTTTGTGTGAAAAACGTGATTGTTCATCATTTTTGTATGGATGTGGGATTTCCTGAATGATAGGAGAAACAGCATGTGCCTGTTTTTGATCTGCTACAGAATCTCATCCTTTTAAAATTTGTATTTTAAAATACAAATTATGTCTCTATGTTTTGCCAAATATATTTGTTTTTATCTTAATGTGTGTTTCATACCTGTATATTGATAGGTAAGTGCACAAATATCTGTAAGGACTGACTCCTAAATAATCTCACAAAGGAAAATACATGTCAATTCCAGTTGCTGGTTTCTCAGGGATGCAGAATAAACCCAGAACTGAAATCTGCAACCCCTCCTTCCCGAGTAGATCCGTGTGAGCAGCCTGGCCACGGGAGGAAGCGGGTGGCCCCGGACAGTGGCCCCGGACAGTGGCCCTGGAGTGTCCTGCAGTGTTACTGCCCAGCCCAGGAGCCACCTCTTGGCTTTCACCTGACCCTGCCTATTATTTCCCTTCCATGTTACATTCCCTCTTGTACAGATATTCCCATTCATAAAATCTTTTCCTGATTGTGGCGGCGAGGGCTGGGGTGTATCAGGAATAAATAAGATCCCGAGCAGCAGCTATTCGTCAAAGCCCTCATTTCCTGGAGTTCTGCCCTGATCCCTCTTGCATGCATCGCATTAGAGGGCAAAATCTCCTCTTATTTATTTTATACTTTCTTCTGCCGTTTATTAAGCATCAGAATGCTGCAGGCGTGCTCAGCCCCGGGCTCAGGCAGTCCTGCCTGGCAGTGCTTCCCTCTGCGGGAGCACGCGGCCAGGGCCGAATCCTGAGGGTTGGTTGTGGTCATATCAAAAAATCTGTTCAAACTCGCCCAGTCCTTTCCTGTCTCATAGCAGGAGCTGCCCTCCCTCCCGGCACAGCTCTGGGGATACGGGGAGCTGCCTGGGAATCCCCCGTGCCCTTGGTGGGGATGGGAACCACCGGCACAGTCCGTGCTGGAAAATGGCCCCTTTGGCACCGGCTCAGCCACACATGCTCCCCCCGTGCCGTACTGGGAGTCATGGAAAGACAGCAGGACTCATTTATAATGGTGGGATGAAAGTAGTAATTCCCTTCCCCTCTTTGCTCCATCCCATTTCAATAGGGCTTGTGTGAATTATTTTTGTTTGGTTGGAATTTTTAAAATTAAAAATAACCAAACCCAACAGAACCATATGCAGTTAATTTTATTTATTTTTAATTTTTTATTCTGTGTTCACATTTCTAATCTTCCAGAATATTATTTGCTACTGTCTTCTGCCTTTCCCCCTGGCTTTCTCCCTCCTTTAGCTCCCGTTTCCCCCTCACCCTGCTCACTGGATGGGTTGCATTTTCTCCCCGAGCTGAAGCTGTTGCTCCCCGTGCATCAGGAGGAAAGGATTAGCTGTACTTCTCTCAGACCTGAGGCATTACTATTTCTTCCCCATACTCAGCATCCAATTGTCTGGCTCTATCTGGGTCCTAAATCCATCCTGAATTGGTTTCCTAGCTGGCAGATTTGTGTGTTCCATCTTGTTTTGGGACCTGGCTTTCATCTGAATATCTCAAATAATTTTCTATTTTTCCAAGGAGAAGTTTTATTACATGCAGACAATCTGTATATGACTAGCGAAAATGAGAAGATAAAGGGTTGATTGAAAACATGTCAAATGCTGGTTTTTGCCAACAACGCCGTGTTTGATCGTGGAGGGAGCAGTGACAAACCCTCGTGTTGGGAATGGATGGGCTGGCGTTGGCCTCCGGGAGAGAAATGGTTAAATTATGCACTCGCTGGAGTATGAAGGCAGTTCTTCTTTGCTGACAGATAGTTTGACCAGTGTCAGGTTATCCCGATGCGTTCAGCATACCTTCATTGCATCATAAATAAAACAGACAAATTACTTTTTTTTTTTTTTCCTAGGGTGGAATAAGCAGGAGGAAGGGGAGGGATAGGGATCGGGACAGATGGGGGTTCAGGGGGGGTGAAGAATTAGAAGGAAAAGAAAAAAGAGAGAGATCTTTGCAGACACTCTATGAATCTCTGCTTGGCAGCTGAGAACAATGAAAAAAGCAAGCAATTACCTCGAATCCTTCCCCTTATCCAGACATAGGAAATATATTCCTGCCTGAGCCTTTTTTCTCCTCTCACCCTCCCTCCCTCCCTCCCTTCCTCTCTCCCTCCCTCCCTCCCTCCCTTGCCCTCCCTCTCTCCCTCTCTCTTTCCCCCTTGTATATCTAATTTAATTCTTCAAGGCATGGCAGATGTAACAAAGAAAGGAGGGTCTGTGTGGATGGGCCACTTCCCAGCGCAGGACGAAGCCGTCCTCCATGGCAAACGTCCTTTTCCATTCCCTGCCCTAGCAGACTCCTGCACCCTCAGCAGCAGCATCCATGAAAAAGGAGCAGAAAGGTATTTTATAGCTCTGGCTCTTTTACAAATTCCTCCTAAATCCAGTGGTGTGAATACTCAATCCCACTGGCTGGTTGCAAGAAGCCAATGTGTTCTTTTCTCCAGAAATCCATCCCAGAGGATGGATTTGCCCGGAGGGGCAAAGAGAACCCTTTCCCCACTTTTCCCTTAGCCCGTTTTCAGCAGTCTCTTTACCAGTGGCTCCCTTATTCTCCCAAAATTCTTGTAGGGTTTAAATTATCATTCTTGAATCTTTTTTACCCCTTTTTTTTTCCAAAGCAACATTAGCAAATATTTCCTGAGGTTGCTGGGTCTGTAACAGGGATGTCCCTGGGAAGTTCTTCTCTGCTTCCCACTTTGGCCCCTGTGGGAAAAGGGCACTGATGTGCTGAGTTACCTGGATGTGACGGTGATGAACACGAAGGACCTACGTCCCCTCGGGACCGTGAGCCCTCCTGTTGTGAGAATGGTTGTTCATGTAGAAGTATTCTAGCCTTTTAATTGCTGATAAGCCTTTAGGTAGCAGATGGATTTTCATTTTGGAGGTAATAAATACTACAGGTATGGTAGTGCTGATGGGATGGCTGCTTCTCTCAGTCACCCGTGTACTATGGTCAGGGCAATCCTGGGTGTGCAGTATCATGGAATTGTCTGGGAACAGTGTCCAGAAACCTCCCCATGGCCAGCACAGTGGGTGTCTTGCTTGTCAGGGTCCCCTGGTTGCTGTCTCCCCCTTCCCACCTGGCATTTGGCTTTCAGGGGACATCCATAATTTTGTTTGTCCTGTGCTCTGTTACAGACTTTTTCCTTGCACTGCCTGGAGTCACCCCAAAACCTGCGCGAGATTTAAAACGGGGCAAACTGTCTGTTGCCATTGCCTTTGCTTTTAGAAGCAAACTGAAACCACTACTAGACTTTTAATAATTTAAGCTAAAAATGCCATTCCTTATGGATGTCTCTGGCTGTATTTTTACAGTCAAGGGATAGAAAGGAACATTATAGGAAATTTAAAGGAGGCTTTGGGTATTAAATCTTCACCTCTTCCAGAAGATAACGCAATTCCGTAAATCTGCACGAGACCTTTGTTTAACCCACCCCCCGCTAGCGCGGGCAGATTTTATAGGCGCCTGTCTCGCTGCCGCTCACAGCCTGTGTTTTACATAATACCCTTCAGCATCACTGATATTAACCTTGATGGCATTATTATTGCTATTTACAGTTCATATGCTGGGAATGGTAAACTTGAATGGGATTAATGAAATAAATTAAGTGATGGAAATATTAATGCTATTAACAATCAGTAACAATAGTTGACAGCGTAGGAAAAAGAATAACCTGCCATTAACCAAGCAGGGTAGGATCTCTCTCACATCAGCATAAAGGTATCTGACACTTCATTTTGATAAACCCAAGATTAATTTTCTTTCAAGAAACAACTTCTCCGGGGGTCTTCATGCTTCTGTGTTTCAAAACTGAGCTCCTGGCATGTTTCCCATGTCACCTTTCTGATGACCAAGAGCCCAAGGGCAGGAGCTTGGTGACAAGGACAGGCCCCATGGGACCCGTCCAACACCACTGAACTTCGCCTCCGTTTGGTCCCACAGGGATTCTGGGCTTCGTGAAGCTGCTGCAACACATTCTCTGTGTCCCTTTTCCAGCAAAGGAAAAGACCCCTGGCTGCTGGTGTGAATTTACAGCTGGAGGAGCCACTGGTGATGCACAACTGGTTCTTTCTCTTGTGCCATTTCCATTTGCATTTGCAAAATGAGATTCATCCAGCTCGAGAGTTTCTAGGCTCCTGGGCTGTTGGGAGCTGCTGGATGTCATTTTGGGTTGATGTGGCACTGAAGGGGACCTCTCTTCTCCGTCCCCACTGCACTGGCTTGGGAACAGGAGAAGGTGACTTTATCAGGCCTGCGAGAGATGTGATGGCTCCTGGGCTGTGTAGGGCTTGCTGTGATTTTACCAACACCCTGGAGAACAGAAATACCAGTCTGGCTTCCTTTGTGTTCCTCATGGGAGGTTTATCCTAATCCAGAGCCCAGGTTTATCAGATGTGACCGTGTTTCAGCACCCAGTGCCTTCGTGCATTGTTGCTTGTGGGGCAGATGCTGAGGCTCTGGAAAATTCCCTGCTGACAAGGTGAGCAAAGGTTGGAGAGAAAAAAGTGTCACTAATTTTTTTCCCCTTCCAAATTCGTCTTGCCAGTCCTTCCCAGCTGGCTAAAAGCTTGTGTTTCTCACACTAGGGAAGGAAGTGAGCCCATAAATAAAGCAGGGCAGGACACCTGGAAAGAATAAAGTGCCCTTCTCAGCCTTGCAGGGGAGGACGGCTCGGTGTCTGCCGCCTGCGACACGGAGGCGGTGTGGGAAAGGAGCCAAACTCGGGGCTGGGCAGTGTGGGGACACTTGGGAGATGCCGTTGTGCTCTGCCATAACAATTTGTCAGCTACAACATGGCTTTTAGTGTCACTGATAGTGCTCTTCTGCTAAAGCTCAGTGTGACGAGCACTTGCCACTGTTCTGCTAACGCTGGCTTTAGTCAGAGTGGAGACTGAAATCTGTTTCTTATGGTAACCCCAAATTTCAACCCCTTAAAGGCTTCAGCTCTGGAAGCTGCTCAGGTCAGGATTCCCAGGTTGCTTGCAAGTAAACAGGGCGATACAGCCATGAGACAGTCTAGTTGGAGTGTTTGACTCTTTTCTGTCACATCTTAGGATTATCTTGTGTCCAAATTTTAATGTGTGTGTTTTTTTCTATGAGGAGGAAAACAATTCCTTTTAATAACCTCTGTTCATTTTACTTTCTGGTGGGAAAAAAAAATGCTCAGCCACCTGAGATATTCCTTGGACAACTCCCTTCAGTAGAAATGGTATTCTCCTGATTTTCAAACCCCAGTTTTAGGAGTGCCTGAAAATGAATAGTGGACTTTGATCCAGGGACATGAAATATGGTCAGAAAAGCCCATTGTTTCACCAACAGCCTTATCTCTGATGCTCTCCTGGCCACTCTCAGAACCTGAGACTCTTTCTGGAGCACATGAGACCTGTGCATTCATTATCCACTCAAGGAACAGATAAAGAGTGTACATGCTTTTCCTCAGGCTGTGGAAAACACCTCGCCTCGCCCCGGCCAGTATCGGGAGGGGCCTGAGCCAGCAATGTCCTTCTCTGTGGGGACAGTGTGTGCCTGGTGCAGGTTCTTTCACTGGCGCCTTGGAGAGCCTCTGGCATGCCCTGCATTTTGGACATTTCTCTGCCAGACATGTTTTCATATTCTACACGCTGTCCCACCTCCACCTGTCTGCTGTTGACCACTGAGGCATTTCCCCTGGGCTGTGTCCTCTTGCACGTGTTGCCTCCTGTTCTCTCTCCCGTGCTGGGGTCCGTGCTCGGTGTTGCCGCTTGGTGTCCTGACAGGATGGCAAGGCTCCCAGGCACTGCCTTTGGAAGGGAATGGGAGGCGCTGTTTGTGCTCATCTGAAGTGAAGCTGCTGCAGGCAGGAAAGCAAATTCAACAAATATGGAACCCAATAAACAACTGATTGTGTTTTATAATAGCAGGTCTAAGGGCTGATGAATTGCAATCCCAGTTTAACAGCAAAATGTGGGGGCACTTCTGGAGACAGGCAGCTTCTTTGGCCTAGGTGTTACAGAGTTGTCTTGAGATACTAAGAAAATTCCTCTTTTTAATTGCTTCTGGCCCTAATTATCCATTAGCCATTGCTTAGGTCCCATCAGCCCATGAACCAATATTCGGGGTTGTTTGAGGAAGAATCCTATTTTCTGTTCCTTGTTGGTGAAGGCAAAATGGCTGCAGTGTTCTTTAAGATGGAGCCTCACTTTTGGAGGGATAGAAATGGAATTAGCAAACATAAATTGTATTCAAAACAGCAGTTTCTGCTTTATCTCGTTGCACTCTGCTTTCCTCCCTGTCCTCCTCTCCCTCCCTCTGTCCCAGCCCCTTTCAGGGCAGAGCAAGTAGTCATTATGGCAGTAGTTTTTTATCCACTGGTTTGACTTGCATATTCCTGCAGCAAGGCTGTGAGTTAGTTACAGCACGTTGGGTTTGCTCACGCTTTTCCTCAGAAGTCTTGTAAAATAGCCTGAGAGAGCTGACAGCAGGATAAGACCTGGCAGAAACTTGGGAATAATCTTTTTGAATGCTACAAAAATACACCAAAATACAATTTACTTTCCTGTTTCTAGCTTCGCATCCTTCAGGCTGCACGCATTTCTAAGCACCTTCGGTTCCCATTTATTTCAGTGCTCCCCTTCTCCTAAGAGCAATTCAACATCTGAAAGCTTTGGATCCAAAAGGGGTTTGTAGGAATAATGCCAGACCTGGGGGGAGGGGTTCAGGCGATCAGAGAGAGGGGGGTTGATGTTGGCTGCCTGTGCCTAAAACTGTTTTTCCACCTGAAACCAATAACATTGCAGTGATAGGGATTGTGTAGGTACTAATTATTCTCCTTATTCCTAATTCTACTCCAGCTTGGGCTGGCATTAGGTGTCATTGTTTTTATTAGAGAATAATACTGGGAGCAACCATTTATAAACTCACTAAAGCTGTAGAAACATTTATTCTCAAAGTTTCATGAAGCTTTTTATGATTTCTGTGCATATTGTGGTTAATATTTCCAATTAAGCTATCACATGTGCCGCATATATTATGTAATTACACTGGAGGAGCAACTCAGAAATTACAAGACAAGGACACAACAAAAAGTTAATTAAAAATGTGAAGGCCTTAAGAGGCAGAGAGAACAACAAATTTCAGGAAATTAATAGTCTAGATTAAAAATTATTCAGGGTCTTCACTCTAATGGGAGTCCATTTTAATATTCGGCATTCCATGACAATATTGGAAGTTTAAATCCTGAAATGTGAATTTCCACACTTTTGTGACATTGGCTCACAATCTTAACGTCCTTTTAATGTACTTTTTGTTGTGTAAATCTGTGTAAGTACCATCAGTCATCAAACCTGACGTGCTGGCGTGCGACAGCCCTAGCCTGCATCTATTAGGGCTTTTTGTGTTTGTGCAGTGGAACCTCCTTAGACAAATTCCACTGAAGGCACAAACCTGCTAAAGCAATACATTTGTTTTCCCCTGAAACAATAGGCCTGCATCAAAGAAACATCCAGGGAAAGAATAAGTCATTGCAAAAGATAAATTTCTTTCCTGCAGCAAGACAAAATGTACCAAGGGTCTAACCTGTTGAGGAGGTGAAGTTGTGGACTTACCAGGGCAGTGGGCAAACCCCATTAGAATACAGACCATCTTGTAAGCAATTTAAAAATTATCAAAAAACATCCAGCCAACACCTTGTACTTTTCATGTGGTGCTGTGGCTTGAGGTGTTTTAAGAAAATGTAAGGAAAACATGAATGGGAACATTCCTCCCACCTGATCTTCAGTGTTGAAGCTGAACGCACTTATCAACAACGCGCTGGCACCCACGTGACATTTTATTTAAATGTATTCAAGTTTAAAACATGTTTTGCCTATGTCCACAAATAAACAACAGGAATAGAGCAAGGGTTTGAGGAGAGCAGGGCCCGCATAGCCAGCTGTGGGCATCTGTTTTTCCTGACCCCAGGATGGTGCTTGGCTGAGCTATGGTGCCCTGAGCGGTTCTAGCTCAGGGCGTGGCCCTGGCTGGGGCTGCAGGGGAGCCTTTCAGGGACCACCAGCTTGGCAGAGGCATCTTCAGCCATGCAGCTGAGAGGATGGGGCTAAAAGACCATGCTGAAAAAAACCCTGTGTCACACAGCAGGCGCCTGCAGCCATGGGGAAGGACAGGGGAGGGGAAGGGGCTCAGGAGTTTTCTCCTGCCATGACATTATCTTTTTGCAATTTTTTATTTTAAAGATGGGAAAGGTGATGTCTTCACTGGCCATAGAGAGGTCCCAGGGAAAAGCTTTGTGAAGGTCTTCTCTCAATATATTGTCCAATATATTTCCAAGTGTGTCTGTGGGGAGAGGTGAATGGTATGAGGTGCACAAAGAACGGGAGAGTCACCCCACACACCCGGTGCCTCTCCAGTCCTGCTGGAAGGCCAGAGGTGTCCTGGACTGGGTCCTTTGACACGGTGCGTGTGAGGATTGCCCAGCTGACACCTGGGCAGGGAAACCCTGGATGAGGATGGATGTGGTCAGTCTGTCACGGTGTGCAGCAGGCAACACCAGCCATGGAAGAAATGCATATTCCTCTCTGGATTTGAAGCACATTATTTACCTACCTGACACAGCCGAGCTCTAAGAGTACTTCTATGGGTGTCTGCTCTGTACTTGGCACTCTAAGCTGGAGTTTTGGCCGAATTCCGTCCATAAATAGATTCATTGCTGTCATTTGGATTTGTGGTGGCAGCATTTGCCCATTATTGTGTTATTTTAATTCCCTCAAGAATCTAATGAAAATTAAGTGAAAAAATAAGGCTTTCTGTATTCTATTTTCAAAATGATGGATTGATAGAAGGACAGGCGACTTTGACTTGTAGGCTGAAGATTTTATGCATACATACATAACAGATATGGAGACAGAATTTTTCCCTCATGGCAATGGAATGGTTTTGATAGTCTCCATTAAAATAGATTTGAAAATACCATTTGTTTTATGTTTAAACCTTAAATTAAATTTTTCAATAATAAAGTATGCTTATTATAACCCAATTCTATCAATCACTGAAATGAACAGCATATTGGTGGGTTCAAGCAAGTAAATAAATGTGTTATTTTACTGCATGTCAGGAAGGTTGATTGGGTAGAATTCTTCCCTCTGAACTGTGTGGGTTAGAGGTTTAAGCATCATACCAAGGACTTGCAGTGATGCAGAGTGCTGACCCTGTCTCTTAGGGCCTTGGACAGAGGCTGACAGCTCAGACAAGGCATACAAGTGTAAAAGTGTGTTGCTCTCTGTCCAAGCTGTTCCCATGGTCGCTTTGAGAAAGTACCTTCAGAGGTGTGGTGTTGGGAGAGCCACGTGATGTGCCGTGTTCTGCAAGGATGTTGTTCGAGTTGTTGCTATGAATCTTCCAGCTGCTGTGTTTGTCCGGGGTCACTGTGATAGTTAAACTGATTATTTTAATATGTGCTTGGAGACATGCTGAATGGGAAAGTAGTTTTAGATAAGATTTGGTTCTTGGCTGGAAGCAGGTGTGGGCATGGGGAGCATCTCCCTCCTTGGTCACTGCTCAAGGCTTTGCAAAATCTCTCCTTTGCACAGTGCATTAATTGCCTATGCAGAAGGTGTGTCAGTGCAGTAGGACAGGGGCCCTTGCACTGAACAGGTGTGACTGGGTGGGCGTGGGCATTTCCGGGTGCTGGGCTGTCGTCCTCCATGTCCCAGAGATCCCTTCCAGCACGAAAGCAGCTCTAGGAAGGAGGCACAGGCACTGTTGTACACCTGTGTTTCTGTGGGTGATGCTGTTGCCAGGCACATGTCCTGTCTTCCTTCATGTCCCAGATGTTTATGGAACACAGAGAGTGCCCAGAGCTGGCTGCAGCTGCTGGGTGCAGATGTGGGATGGGAAACATCCCTCTGCTGTGTCCTGCACTCCCACACTTGCTCTGCACATGGAGTCTTGCTGTCCTTACCTAGCTTGGCCTGCCCTGCGTATCCTGGTGGCTCTGGGCACACGGCCCCTGGCATGGAGCATCCCTGTGCCAGCATCAGTGTGCTCATGGGCAGAGGGTGCAGGTCATGGAGCACAGCTCCCAGTAACTCAGAGCTGGGAGCCTGTGCTCCTGCCTTCTGTTCCACTGGGCCCCCTGAGTGCTCTCTGAGAGGAGACCTGGATAAATCATATTACAGTAGCCTGAAGAAGAGGTCACAAATCTTTTTGAAGAGGAAAAAAAGCCACTTCTGGCCACTGGTGAAACATGAACTTCCACATGTATCCTGTTAGAAAAAATGAATTCCATGTTGAGAAACTTATCGACATGTTTGGGCATAGCTCATAGACAGGGAGAGCTACTAACACTCCAGTGACACCTTCCAGATGTTCTCCCTTCAATAATTATCCATCTGCTCCAGGCTGGCTTGCTGCTCCCCAGACATCCCAGGCAAGGCGGGATGACAACTGCTGAAGGCCACTGACAGGTTTGGCAGAGGTGGAAATATTCTGGCAAGTGGAATAAATTCTGAGTGTTCTGGGTTATCTGTCACTAACGTGGCTCAGGAGAAAGAGCAGGGATGGAGTTCAGAGCTCGCCTCTTGTTCAGACACACTGAGGACACCATCCCTCCACCCTCTGCTGGGGAAAGCAGACTCTCCTGCCTTGGTTGTGTTCTTCCAGCCCCCACTGATCACCACATGCAGTGTGTACACCATGGTAACAGCTGTTAGAGGTGTTGATGTAGCAGATCATCAACTACCATGAGCATCATGGAGAGAAAAATTGCCATGACAGGTTGAAATCTGTTCCCAAATTATGGGAAAGCATGAGAAGGTGAGAGGTGCTCCCCACCAGTTGTTTTCACAGAGCAAGTTGGTCCCAGTGCCTGGGGGTTAATTCAAGACCTCCAGCCTGTGCTTGCCAGGCCCTTCTCCCTTCAGCACCCTCGTGGTCTGTCCCACTGCCAGCCCACCCAGCCAGCACATTCACCGGGCTCCAGTCACTGCAGCCTCTAGGGACAAGCAGAAAGTTAAATCAGTATTTTCCCCAGAAAGACAAAGTAGAAGGAAGATGTGTTTCTGAAATAACAGGTGAAATCTCTTTGTACAGATGCTTTGGAGATGAAATGCACAAAGTGGAGCTCGCATGGGTCTTTTGTTTTACTGAATGTGCAAAAGCTCCGCAGCAAAGCCCACCAAAGGCCTGGCCTTGCCTGTGTGAACAGTGGTGAGGAAGAGGGGTTATCAGTTCAAGCCAAACAAGATAATTGCTGATCTGGGTTGGCAGTTCCGGCCCTCTCTCCATTTTTTTTTTTTTGTCTTTTGGGGAGTAAAAGAACTGGGAACAGAACTTAGTTTAGAGAACAACTTAAAAAAAAAAAAAAAAAAAAAAAAAGACAAGATCACAAGATTCAGATTAACTGAAAACTCTCAGATTAACTGAAAACCCTCAGATCAGGAATATTCATCAAACATGAAATTTTTGGTGTGGAAAATTCTTTAGATTACTGTAATTGGGTTTTGCTGTTTGTGACTTGAGACTTATGATGTCATTTCATGTTTATCTGTGAAGGGACCTGGGTATAACATCATGTGAACATGACCAAGTGTGATGGAATGCCAAAAGCTAAAGAGAAACAGATGAGTTCTGGGCTGGATACCTGCTTTACCCTCATATCTAATAAGGAAAAAGCTGGGATGTGGAAACAGGGTGAACAGTAAGAAGAGAAAAAAATTTGGCACGTCTTTTGTTGAAATTCAATCCTCCCCCTCCCTAGTATGCCCAGAAACCATCTGCAAACTTTTCAATCATTTTTTAGGATACAGTGAATTTTATCATAATTTTGTCAACCAAAACCATATGTGCTTTTCCTATTGACAACATAGAATAACAAAATCATATTTGTTCAGACCACAAGGCAGGTAATAAATAACTGTGGACACACTTCTACAACTTAATTTTTTTTGGTTTTATTTTTTTTAAGGTATTGAATATTACCCAAAAATTTAATTTGGGAGGTAAAGTAAACTTCTGAAGAGAAAACCATCTGAGAGAAAGCTTGTGGCTCAATAACATTCACCTTCCTGTTAGACTGATTCTAGCTCAGTGTCCTGAGGCCATAACAAAATGAGCTCTTCCCCTGCCTGCCCACAGCCTTCCGTGGTTATCCATGCACGTGGTTATCCACAGTTATCCATGCACGTGGTTATCCACAGTTATCCATGCACGTGGTTATCTGTGCCTGTGCAAACTGCTGGCCCCAGTCCCAGCGTGTTCCCTTAGTGCTCTTGGCACCATTTTGGTTGGCTGTATTGCTCTGAGAAGTTTCGACCTGTGAGGTAAAAAGATGAAATGTGAATTAAGGTAATTCAGGATGTGCTTCCTCTTAATACACCAGCCATGAAATTTCTCTCCTTACTGATACTAGACAAGCTAATCTTTCAGGTTTGACCAAATACTGCCAGAATCATGCAAAAATTCTTCCTTGAGAGGATGGTGAGGGCCTGGCATTGGCTCCCCAGAGCAGCTGTGGCTGCCCCATCCCTGGAAGAGTCCAAGGACAGGTTGGATGGGGCTTGGAGCAACCTGAGATAGTGGAAGGTGTCCCTGACCATGGCAGGGATGAGATGGAAAGGGCTTTCAGGTCCCCTCTCCCTCCTAAACCATTCTGGGATTCTGTGATTCCATGATAAATCTTTACTCTAGAGCATCAGAAAAGTCCTGCCCTGGGTTGGCTTTGCTGACAAGCAACATTTGCTCATTCTCTGGGTCTAAAAAAATGCAAAAAATATGAATGCAAGGAACCACCTAAAGCCCTTTAGAGAAGTCAGCCATTTTTGTGGAGTGGGCTTAGCTTCTAATCACCAAACTCCAACAGGGAATATGACACAGATGTGTTAATACCAGTTAGCCACTGGAAGAAATTCCCAAAAAAGCTGGTGAACTCCTTGTCTCAGACTGCCTATAACTTGGACAGGGAACTTGTCTGATGGATGCTTTAATGAGGCTTTGGGCATAAAGAGTGAACATTATTACACTGGGTTACACTGACATTTGGGTCAAATGAATTAAAGAAAACATATCAGTGAACTCGTGTAGACAAACACATAGTTTGAATATGATTATTCCAAATATTACATTATTAAACATGCAGTTGTCATGGTGTTAGCAGTGATAAACAGCCATAGGTTCTATGCAGTGCCTCATTAAGATTCACTTGGGGACGTGGTTGGATCTCTACTGCCTGACTTTGTACTGTCCTCACTGCACCTGTTCTAGTGTAGCACTTCCTCACTCCTCATCCTTAACCACAGTGTTGGGCTCTGCCAGGTTGTTTTCATTCTTTCTCCGTAACAATGAGATAAACAGAAAGACAGAAACCTTGGGCTGAAGAATTTACCCATAAAGCTCTGCTCATCTGTTGTAATAATACCTCAAGACTTCAGCTGTGTTGTGACCTAGGAGTGATCAAACAGGAAGACACAAAGTTCACCTTGAACCTTCCCAATCTAAAGGACTCAGTGGTAAAGGAGGAAAATAATACAAATTGTCAACAATGATGATAAAATAATTGATAGATTTTTCAGGTCATTAAAGCCTTCCTTCTAAGTTCTAGATGATCATAACAAATAAAGCCTTCTGAGATTGGCAAGCATTATTATCCCTGTTTTATGGATTAGGTGACTGAGGTAAAAAGGGATTAAATCCTCAGCCCTGTATCTTCCACCCAGGTCAGGGTCCTCCTGCCCCAAAACCTTCGACACCTGGTATAACCATTCAGGAAACCAGCCCTTCCTTGGGAGTGCCTGGGAGATCTCCTCACTGATCAGAAGGTGTGGATACCACCTTTCAGCAGGGACCTCTTGACCTCTTGAGCTGTGGCTGTTGCTGGGAAGATCAGAGCTGGGCTTGCCTCCCATCCAACCCCAAAGTGTCAGCCCAGGGACAGTGGTTGGAAGAGGGTTGGTGGTGTTGATAGGGAATGGTGGGGAATGTGTTTGAGAGGCCTGGAGTCCAAAAGTGGGTGTCCCTTGTGGCTGCAGGGCAGCCGAGGTGGCCAGGTGTTGGGTGGTGAACGTGTGTGCTGAGGTGGTGAGAGATGTCACCTGTGTGCCCTTGGTCCTCTCCCGCTGTCAGCAGTGCCAGGCGGATGTTGTGCTTTGCTCGCAGCTGTCGTCGTCTGACTCGGCATCTCTGGGGCTGGGCCGGGGGTGCCACCACCCTGCTGAGGAGCTCAGCTGGGGCCTGAGAGCCCCGCCAGCCCCTCACCCCGAGGACTTTGTGGTGCCGGTGCATCTCCTGCTCTGAGCTGTGCATCTGACTGGAGACCCTCACCTCCTGGGCTCCCCCAAGCCATGGGTGGGCCCAGCGTTCCACCTCCTGCACAGATTCTCCAGGGACTGAACCTGCTGATTGAACTTTTCACCACACAAGGGGCTCTTCAATACGTGCTTTAGTAGCAAATCCAGGAGATTTAGGGGAAATGTGGCAACTGCCGGACTTGGGAAAGATGCATTGGAAATACCCAAAGGGTTTGGATGCCAAATGCAGTAGAAATGAGGTTTTGGGTGTTCTTTTCTCTTCCAACAGATGCTCTGTTTTCCATCCCTTTTGCTGTTTTCTAGTAGAAGTTCTGTCTCCTCCTGTGTGTGGAAATGAAGGTCAGTGCTTGCCCTGTTCCTGAAATACAGGCCATTTTCTTAGAATGCCTCAATTTTCAAGACAAAGCACCTGTGCCCAGGTTTCCTTCCAGGCAAATGGCAAGGGTGAACACATAGTCTGTTTTGCGAAAATTAATTTTGTGAAAATTAGATTATTTTTAACTCTGAAGAGCTCTAATTTCTAGGTAAAGGAGACACTTGTTTTTCCTTCCTTTCTCAACAGTGAGTGAGGGGTATTTCATAACTCTGTTCTGTAACATGATCAAACCTGCAGGATCCACAACTCCTTTCATAACTCACCATGCCGATCGCTTTGTCTGGATTATAAATTCAAGCTGTTGCCACCAGACTCCTTTTTTCTCTTCAATATTTTAATATTGCATCTAATATTTAACAAGCATAGAAACGATGAAAATGCTGTGGAATGTGTGACATAGGACTGTGAATTGGGTTGAGGCTGCTAAAAATCCTTGTTTTTTGCAGAGGTTGGTGTTGCTTTTGTGTTGGTTTGTTTTCAAACCAAACTAGAAACCACTCCAAGAGCACTAAAGGAAATCTAAGAGGCAAAGTGCTTTGCAGGTCTGGGTACTAATAAACACAAGAACCCTGTTCTTAGTACACTTTAAAGAAAAACAAGATTAGGGTTTCTTTCACAGCTGCCTCAGTTTGGAGGCCAGAGCTTTAAAAAAAGCACCTTCTCCCTTCCAAAACCAGAAGGCAGTTCCATTGGGGTAACTCCTCTGTGTGAGCAGGGTGAGGGCCAGGAAGGGAAGCTGACTTGGAGAAAGTGCTACTTAAAGTAAATGCTAATGATTTAAAATGTTATTCCTTCTGTGCTTTTAGAGACAAGTTAAAAAAAAAAAAAAGAAAAAAAAAAAAGAAAAAAAAAAGAAAAGAAAGAAAGTAATAAAGGCTTCCAGCCTGTACCTCATCTCCAGTCACTCCTGTGAAATTCCCAAGAGAACATCCAGGCTCCCCTCTCCCCCCCTTTAAAAATGGTGGACCTGGAACCACTTACAGGAGAGGCTTAATAAGAGGCAAATGTGTTTTATATTTTGTATCTTGTTAAGTGAAAAAAGATGGATTCTCACAAGTAGTCTCCTGGTGCAGATTTGAGTGGTCTGTGCATGCAAATGTTGTGATGCTTCGGCTGCCAGCATCCCGCTCCAGTCCCCCTTGGCCACTTAAAATCCCACCCCCAGAGCGAGCTGAGATGAAATTGCTTCATTTGTTCAATGGATCTGCAGATCTGGGGAGCTTGTTTCTATCTGATTTGCTGATAATTTACTCCTCATTTGATTTTTTTTCCTTTTCTTTTCCCCCCACCTTAGAAAGGAAACAGTGTCTCAGCTCACATCTCTTCCCTAAGGAGGGAGGAATTGTTTCACTGGGCTGAGAGGATGATTGAAAGCAACTGAAAAATATTAAAAAAGACCTACACAAAGATGAAACATTTTTAGAGGACAAGAAAACCCCTTTACATCTGAGAACTGATACTAAAATTTTTAATTTATGCTCCTAATTGCTGAAAAATCTGGTAGAAAAAGCCACGGTGCCTTTGTGAAGGTGTGTGTTGAACAGTGAGACATGTTCCCCCTCAGATAATCATTTTTATGACCTTTTGGTGCAAGACAGTGCTGTGCTCACTGTCGGCTTTCACTAGTCAGTGGTGAGGAAACGCCTTCTATTTGTCTTTGATCCAGAGATCTGGATTGCTAAACCTGATGGCCACAATTAAAGACAGTCCCGCTGCAAACCTGACCTCTGCCTGCTCTCAACTTCATGTAAACTTTTCAATATGGATGTAATTTCGTATTAAATTACCCGTGCTTTATTGCTTTTTAGCACAGCGCTGTCCCGTTGCCTTTGAAAAATCTAAAGAGTAACAAAAAAGAAAACTTGCAGTGCATCTGCTCAATTATGTAATTACAGACTTGTTTCCCTGCATTTAGGAGCCTTTTTGGATGCGTTTTCTGTTGGAAAGCTGTGATACTTGTGGTGGATTGGTTTGCTGTGTCCTTGGAGCACATCCAGAATAAAACATGGAGCTGCAGTTGAGGGTTTGCTGTCCTGAAGAGCTTGTGCTGACATGTGCCCTGTTTTCAGGGCAGTCCAATGGGCTGTGAGGTTTTTCCTCCAAACCCTAAACATGACATCAGCCCATCATTTTCACTCTGTGGTCATGTGGACCTGTTCGAATGAGGACTAAAATTCCTCAGCTTTAGGAGATTCTGGGAACCACACACAATGATTGGAAGGGACTAGGAGGCTTCAACTAGGAGCCCCCACCGCTTCCAGAAATAAAAAAAGGTGTGGAATTTAGTGGCCAGGAGACTCTGGGCTCCTGTTAGGTCGTGCCAGCTGCTGTGTTAGTGCCCGTGCCCCCAGTGAGCTCCTCCCTTGACACACAAACACTCAGGCACTAAAGTGAATAAATAAACAGATAGCAAAACACGCCACCCAGGGGAGGTAAATGTGATTTATTAGAGACTTAAAATATAAAATTATAAGGTTAAAAATAATTCAAAATGAATCTAACAGGTGCAGTAATAAAGGAAGAGTTAAAGGTGTTTGCAGCCTAATCTGGTTGTAGCTGTTGCCTTCTCTGGCTGCCTCGCTTTGATCCTCTTCTCCTTTAAAACCGAATGCAGCTTTACCCAACTATTCATTTATTTATCACTTTTTTGGAGCTAAAAAACTGCATTCACTGGGGAAAAAACACACACTGCATGGAATTCTAGCAACTGATGCAAAAACTGGTCTACATACCATCAGGCAACTGATGGGAGTAGGTTTTACCTCTTGCCTGGCTTTTCTTGTCTACTTCTCAGCAAAGCTCTGACGGAATTCTAGTGCAAGGACGCTTGTGCAAGTGTCCCATCCCCGTGGCTGCACATTCATTCCCCTTCCCATGCACGTTCCCGAGCTGCGGGGTGGGGTCAGGGCCAAGGCTGCCACTGTCCCGTCTGTGCTCTGCGGACAAAGAACACAAAGCTAATTCACTGTCCCAAGAAGGGTGGCTGCCCCATCCCTGGGGGTGTCCCAGGCCATGTTGGAGGGGGCTTGGACCAACCTGGGATAGTGGAAGATGTCCCTGGCAGGGGGTGGAACTGGATGAACTTTCAGGTCCTTTGCAACCCAAACTGTTCTGGGATTCTCTGATTATACTGAGGAACAAGAGATGTTTGAAAAAAGCTACACTTGCTCTTTTTTCACAGCTAAAAATGATGTAGCAAGGAAATGGAATTTTTCACCTAAATATCTGTCTTGATTGAAAATCTTGGACCTTTAACATGAAAAACAACTAATTTTTGAAAGCAGATTTTTTGTTATAAGATTTTTATTTTTGATTAAACTGAGTCAAACAATTCTTTGTGGAAATGGACTGGGCTGGGTTTATTTCCCACACAAAAAAAGGGAGAAAACACTTTGTGACAAGCTTTAATCAAAAGGCAGTTAAGGGGATGTTTTCTCATGTGGATTCCATTTCCTGGGATGCTGAGCCCAGGACCTGAGCTGTCTGGGCTGTCATCTGATGCATTTGCTCTGTAGCGAAGAGGGAAACACTGGGGCATTTTAAAGAGTAAAATCTACAACCAACTTGGTGGGTGCAGTGTGAGCCTTCCTGAGGAGCTGCAGGGCTGCAGAGAAGAAGCAGCTGTTTTTCATCTTGATTCCCTATATTTAGAAAGTTAATTAAACCATAACTTGTATGAGGTATTTTGTTGGGTTTTTAAAATTGTTGTCATTAACAACTATAATTCTGGATTTTTAAAATATTATTTTTGTATTACCAGAACTCTCCACTCCATTTTTGCATCTGTCTGTGCTCCTCTGCTTGGCATGCTCAGTGTCAGGGAGTCCCCAAGTTTAATTTGCATTTGTGGAAAGAAATTCCCCTGATTGGTTTCAACGCATCACCTTTTAATTTCATGGAGGATGCCCAGGTACTCATG
Organism: Cettia cetti; assembly: GCA_013401135.1. NCBI lineage: Eukaryota > Metazoa > Chordata > Aves > Passeriformes > Sylviidae > Cettia > Cettia cetti. Next base: position 61,246 of record VZUI01045520.1, on the reverse strand, counting down.
TAATGAGAGGACCCAGAAGCAGCTGATCTACCCCCAGTGTAGGTTGTTCGTTATCTTATTGCTGTTGTTATGTCTCCTCTTATTTATTGCCTAGTTAAGATTAGAAAAAAAAATTCTTTCACTCTGGTCATACAGGAGATTTTCCATATCCTTGATCATTCCTGGCAGGTTGCTGTGAATCATCTCTAATTGTGCAATACTATTTTGGAAGTAGGATGGTCACTGCTGTACACTGCAGCTGAAAATACTCCCTTGCCATGTGTTACACGTCATTTTCCTGCATTACTTGTCATCCTCCTGTACTGTTTCTCTCCCTCGTGAACCTTGGGTTCGCTGTTTTGCAGTGCCGGAAGCTTCTTCTCACTCAAGGTCTCGGGCTGCTTCTCCTTTCTTCCTCGTCTCCTGAAAGAGTCGGGGTGGCCGTGCCTCTGGTGTGTGCAGCAGCTGCTGCTCACCCACAGGCTGGGCACAGAAGAGGGGAGGATTTAAGGCAATGCTCTCTCCCTGCCTTGCTCCCAGCTGGAGCTGCCCGAGGGCTACTTGGCCACCAGCATCTGTGATGGTGACAGGGGAAGTCTGCTGCCGGTGCCAACTTCTCCGGAGAACTTCGGGGAGCTGAGTGGGATTGCTCCTCGTTTGCACCACTGTGTTCCGTTGTTGTTACTGCAGCTCTTTTTCTCTGTCCTCCTGTGTGCAGGTGGAAAAGGAAAGGGAACGGGCTGGATTTTAAGACAATGCAGAGATAGGTGGAAGTTAATAAGTTTCCACTCTGTGTGGATGGGATGGGGCTGCAGGCTCAGGGCCTGCCTGTTGCTCTGCCTGCCCAGTGCCCACCCGGATCCCAGCAGGTTCCCACCACACGCCCCTGTGGTGGTGGCTCTGCTGGTGACACTGGGAAGGGCTGCTGGGGACTGGGCGTGTGAGCTGTTTCCCTGGATTGCCAAACAGGGCAATTTTGTAATTATGCCAATTGCCTGATTTGGACTGAAATTCATTGATGTTTTAGGGATTTTTGTCATCACTTTTTTTTTTTTTTAATTAATCTTTCAAATGCGTGTAAGAATCAGCATAAAAATTGTAAAGTTATATACTGAAAATTGCATAACATGAAAGACAAATTTTCAGTTTTTATCAAGAAGCAAAATTTTGCTTCTTTGGTTTGCATAATTTTTGGTCTGAGCTGAGTGGTTGAGGCTGAGATGTCTGTTTGCTATTTAGGAAGGATTTGATGCTTTAATAAGGGAATCCTCTGCCTCTCTCATCCATCATTCGTCATCCTCATCCATCCAAACCCCACAGTAAATTTGTTAGAGCCCTTTTCATATTCAGGGCTTGTATAAATAATGGCTGTTGTGAATGGAAAAAGGCAAGGGAATTTTCTTGTTTGTGTTCTGTCTCTGGTCATAGCCATAGAAACATTTAGCAGTTTTTGCTTTCAGTGTTGCCCCTTATTGTGGTCACCACTTTTCCAGACCCCCGAGCTGGTGAGCCTTGCTCTAATGTCTGTATAATATATGTATGAAACCGCCTGTGCTCGTTACTGCGCGCTTTTATCCTGCTCCATCGTGTCTTGCTCCTTCTCTCTGCTATCTTAGGGATTATGCAGCTTCTCCGCAATATTCCGAAATTAATCAAACCAAGGCAAACCTCATGCTATATTATCCATCACTGGAGGAGAATGATTTCCACAAGCCAGGCAGCTTTACATTGTTTTGTCCAGGGGCTGCAGCAGAATTCCATTAACCACAATACGCTGGAAATCTGATTTCTCACAAAATGCATTTGTTAAATATTCGCAGGCAGCAAATTTTTAGATTTGATGCCAAGTGTAGCCCTAAGCACAAGTTTCTTTTTCTCTTAGTTTAATTAGGCAGGGGACAAACACACTGTCCACTCCTTTCTGGGTGTTTTCCCCCGCGGAGCAGCTGCGGGTGTGGGTGCAGCCAGGCCGGAGCAGCTTTGCTCTGCTCTGAGGGATGTACAAACTGAATGGCTGCTTACCCAGACTATTTTATATTTTGTCTCTTACATAATCGAGCTCTACAGGTAATTTCTTTCACTAAATTAGTAACCATGCTGCAGATTGCAGACACTTAGTTTGATTGAAAGTAATAAAGGGAGATTATCTGCAGAGTTCGTTGAATGACGGTTCTGACTTGACCCACTGCCCAGAGAGATAAGAATTAATCTTATAAACCTCTCCACACTTCCAGGGCTCTGATCCGCCAAACAGCGATGCAGGGTCCCGGCTGCCCCTCTTTGTCCTGGCTGGGAGAGGGAGCCCAGTACAGGGAGGGCTGATCCAGGCCCTGGGATGGCCATGGATGATTCCTGAGTGGTGATGTGCTTTCCTGACAGCACTACCAAATCATACAGCAGGGTCAGCTGGGGCAGCTGGGCCCCCAACTACATGCAGGAACAGGAAGATGGAAGTTGGAGACTGAGAGGGGAATATGACTGTTGCCCAGACACATGTGCTTGTGCCCCGGACTGGGAGAAGCTGGATGGGTCTTTAGATGCCTCCCACTGCTACAGAGCTTCTAAGTTCATTTAGTTTCTGCACCATTTTCCTTCCTGTCCTGTCCATGGGTTCTTCGAGTCCTACACTGCCACAGACTAATTTTTTCCCCAGGTATTTTGTCTTTGTCTGGGGTATTTCCTCTTTCTAAATGGCATTTTAATTGCGTGCTTCCACAATTACTGACAATAAAGTCATTAATTTATTTTGTACAGCTTTTGCTAACACCTGTGAGCTGTTTAAGTGTGATGAACCTGACTTCTCACCACCCCCTTGGCATCTTGGGTGCTGAGTGTTAGATTAAGTAGGGAAAATGGAATGCCAAGAAAGACCAGAATTGAACCACTCTGGGCCTTTGGGGAGTGATGATGCTGAGTACGAATGGGAAGAGAGGCAGAGGAAAGGCTTGTGGTGCCCACAGGGGACAGAGAGGACCTGGTGCACTGTGCACTGTGCATTCAGCTCCTGAGCCTGAGGAGCTTCTCTAGGGCAGAGGGACATGGAGAGGAGCTGCCCTGGCATGCCTGCCTTTGTGAAGCGAGGCACTGGTGCCCTGTGCTGGGCCATTGCACATCTGTGGTGTGCTGAGGACGGGCAGGTGAGAGCAGAGCTGTGGACAGGGTGCAGAGTTCCCTCTGGGAGAGGGACTGAGGTGCCTGAACTGCCCTGGCTTCCTTCCCTTCCTGGCAAATTATATACCCCTGCTTCCAGTTCGAGGAGAAACTATCAAACTGCTGTCCTTCCCTTCCTCCTTTCCTGAATTTGTCATTTCTGCTAAAATTCAAAGATTAGGAGAGCAGAAATCTGTTATTTAAGTATCTCAGCTGTAGAAAAGGTAGTGTGCTTTTTATTGTCTCTGTATTTCACACTTTCCTAAGGGAGTGAAGGGCTTCTTCAGTCACTACTGAATGATGAGATGTCAGAAAAACTGTCTCACGACTAAGGCGAAGTTAAACACGAATTATACACGTCAGCAGCACTTTTCAGCTTAAGTAACACCAGAGCCTCCTGCCACACCAAACCCAAGACCCAGACAAATAACCATCATTGTAAGTTAGTGTTGTTGAGGAGTTGGCTGTTCCTTCCTTTTTTCCTGCTGCCAAATTTCCCTCTCCAGCTGGATGGCCTGAGCTTGTGTGCCATTCTCCCCCAGCCCAGACAGCCCGCTGTCCTCATTAACCATTCTGCTGGGACAACGCAGGGGTTGGTGCAGCAGCTTCACATCTGCTGGTGTGATGTCCCCCCACAACCCCACGTGCCGGTGAGCGAGATGTGGGTGATGGTGGCCTCACACAGATCCCTAGTGGACATTAGTTCATGTCAAATCTTATGATTCCTCTGATTCAGTACATAGTTTTTGCTTGGATACCAAGGAAGAATGTCCAGCTCTGTGGTTTTGGGATGCTCTCATGTGAATTCAAGCAAACATTTGGCATTTCCCAGCATTCCAAATCAAGGGAACACTGAGTGCTTTCTCCTGCCACAGCTGGGTGCAGTGTTCCCAAATCCTTATCTCTGCCAGGCAGATAGACAAATGCAGATATAGATGGATAACTTCCTGCCAGAAAGAGGCATCACCCCATTGCAGGAATTCACAGTGACAGTGACAAAGTGAATTATTGGGTGAACTGGGAGCTGTTGTGTGAGTCACATTTGGTCATTCCCTATGTGATACAGACATACAGAGCTCCATCTTTTATTATATTTATCCTATGGTGGGATGAGCTTTTTTCACATACTCCTAAAAACACCCCAACAAACCACACCCAAAGCACAGGTGGGTGACAAGGAGTCCTGAGCATCCGGGTGTGAGGCCGATGTCGTGGCAACACTGGAGTGGGGGAAAATGGATATTCAGATGTCTAATGCAAATAAGAGTTCTGGCTTTGTCAGGACCCTCTGGGTGTCCTGCTTCAAGTTAAAAACGCAGGAAAAAGGTCAAGCACCACTGAGCTGGCCTGAGAGAGTAAACATGATTTCAAATGCCAGGGTGTATTCACTTCCACCATGAGAGCTTCTGCTTACAGCAATCCCGTAGCATTCAAGTATTTAGGTCTCCTTAAAACTGTTTCTTTCCCCACTTGTGCTAATACAGATATTAAGCCTAATAGTATGTACTTAGCATAAACAAGAAGATAAAAATGATTTCTGTGATTGAAATGTTTGTTATTTAGCATTAAGCATCTCCATACTCTCATGTGTTTTGCATTTTAATCCACTCTGTGCTTGGTTTTGGGATTGATAGATTAGTTTTAATCCCCTGTCTAATAGTGGAGGACTGGTGAGATTTATTAAACAGGCAGGGTTTGGTACTTGGATTTAAGAGGACTCACATGCAGTGTTCATGCATATTAAATTTGGGAAACCACCGGTTCAGTTTATAAAGAGCTGTGATGTCCTTTATCACTGAGTGTTTCTGTTGTGCTTCACTAGCTCAGGAAGCCTTTATATTTCTGAAATGGAACAGTTTTGATGGTTCCTTTCCACTGCATAAATCTAATATTCCAAAGATGTATCTTTGACTGTTGTTATTGAAATTCTGTTCATTTTATACCAAGTTTGTGTTATCCCATTTCTCCTTGGCTTGGGAGCATGGAAGGTTGGCCGGGGATCCCATCACACCATAGCTGGAGCTGAAGTACAAGATGTGTACCAAGGACTTGGAGTGCCAGGACACAGGGAATGGCGTCCCACTATCAGAGGGCAGGGCTGGATGGGATATTGGGAAGGAATCCTTCCCTGGGAGGGTGGGGAGGCCCTGGCACAGGGTGCCCAGAGCAGCTGTAGCTGCCCTTGGATCCCTGGAAGCATCCAAGGCCAGGCTGGAGGGGGCTTGGAGCAGCCTGGGACAGTGGAAGGTGTCCCTGCCCATGGCAGGGGGTGGCACTGGTGGGGCTTTAAAGTCCCTTCCAGCCCAAACCATTCCATTATTCCTTGCTGGAGGTGTTCCACAAGCTGCTCAGGACTGAACCTGCTGGGGAGGTGGTGCTTCCAGTGCCGTGCTCCGTGGATAAGCCAGCAGGGACATGACTGGCACGCTGAGGGTGTGCACTACCTAAACAAGGGCAGCAGTGCAGGACAGCACTCAGCAAAGCTCTGTGCAGCAGCCCTGGTGCTTCACTGGCTCTGGGCACTGCCAGGGACCCGTGTGTCCCCATGTTCCCTGCGTGTCCCCACATCCCCTGCGTGTCCCCACATCCCCTGCATGTCCCCATGTCCCCTGCGTGTCCCCGCATCCCCTGCATGTCCCCACATCTCCTGCGTGTCCCCACATCCCCTGCGTGTCCCCACATCCCCTGTGTGTCCCCTGCACGTGCCCACATCCCCTGCATGTCCCCACATCCCCTGCGTGTCCCCACATCCCCTGTGTGTCCCCTGCGTGTCCCGGTGCCCAGGGTGGAATGTTGTGGGTGCTCTCGGCTGGAGCACTTCCATGTTGGCCGTACTTCAGGAAAGAGCTAAAAAGGCCTGAGTGGTGATTAGAACAAGGCAATGGCTCCTGGGTGGCTTTTACTGGTACATTGGGAGAAGCAGAAGCTTGACAATAGTTAAAAACCCACCGAAAACTTCCAACCTGGCTAAATTACAGATTCCTGCCCTATCAGTGGAAGATGAGTTGACTTAATTTGCAGGTTTACTGGTTAATTTGCCATTAACGCTGTAATACTGGTAATGTAGTGAGAAATGGGGGAAATTTACTTTTTTGTTAATGTAATTATAGGATGGCTGTATAAAAGTTATTAACTGCAGAAGTGAAAACCGGGAAAAATGAGTTTAAATGTAATGATAAGTTAGAGAAACCACTCAAAGCTTTTTGCAAGAAGATGCTTTATTATTGTAGGCTGCTTCTTCATCTGTGCTCTATTTTTGATTTACTAAATAAACATGTAAAGCAGAGATTGCAAATACAAGTGGTACTGCTGTAATCACCAGCTTAGGAATTCCTGTATTTGATTAGAACACAGATAACAAAAAAAATAATCTTTCTGGAGTTTCACTTGTTTGTTGTGAACTATGAACTGAACACTCCTGTGAAGAAGAATATCAACATTTGGGTTTAAGATCTGGTAATGAAAGATAGTTAGATACTGTAATTGAAAATAAATTCTGTGATACTCTGGATAACCGACAATTTCACCCCAGCTAAAGCAAATTTTTTATTCTGCTTATGCTATAAAAGGAGAAAATGAAGGATAATATTACGCAATTCTTTGTTCCCACTCCTTCCCTTTTGTTTTCCTTTTTTCTAATGCAAGAAGCCAGGAAGTGACACTAAAAGGTGACAAATTTAAACACTGATTTTTTACACTCTGGGCTTGCAGCCCTGGGAGTTCATCACCACCAGATGTTGATGCAACAAGATGGAAAATATTAGATGTTTTATTTTATGGCTAATGAGAACACCCATGCTAATATATGTAATTTCAATTAAATAGTCAAAATTTGACAGCTCCAGGACATAAGACAATCCCTAGCCAATGGTGCTGGGGAGGAAACTCCCTTGTGGCCACAGTATTTCATAATTATCAGCTGCAGGTTTCTGGCCCATTTGTGGTGGATACTGAGCAAAATTAACCATTTGAGATATCTGAAAGCTGGAAACCACTTGGATCATGAGCTTTTTATGTCCCTTAGGAAAATCAGCCCTTTACAGTGTAAGGGTTTCCTGGGTTTTCCTCCTTTTTGGTATGCGTAAATTCAGAAATTCCGCAGTTATGATGTCATCAGAAGGGTAAAAAATAACTTTATTTTATCTGCTTAACAATTTTCTCTTTGTGCATGGAGCTTTGGCAATTGGGCACAGGCAAATTCATCTCAATGCAATGTCCTGAAAGAGAAAATCAGGCTGTTGTGTCAGAAGGCTGTCCCAGCCTCTCCCCCATGGGCCCATGAGCTGGTTGCACAGGTGGGATGTTGGTCACCTGAGGGGCTGGATCATGGCAGGATGTGTGGCTTTGGCCCAGCACACCTGGGAGACTCCCCACAACACTCTGCTTTTTAGATGATGATCCAGGATTTGAGCAAAATGAGGAGAACTGTGAGAAGTCTGTACTTTGGTAGCTGTGATCTTCTGAAGGAGCTGCATTTGTGCCACTAAACTTGGCTCCTGACTGGTGGGAAGTGGCTGCTAAATCCCAGGTCCCAGGGGACTCTTTCTGCCCAGAGCTGCTGTGGCTGCCCCGGCCCTGGAAGTGCCCAAGGCTAGGCTGGACTGGACAGGGCTTGGAGCAACATGGGACAGAGGGAGGGGTCCCTGCCCAGGGCAGGGGTGGGACTGGATGGGCTTTAAGGTCCCCCCAACCCAAACCATTGTGGTATTCTGTGATTCCGTGCTCCTTGCACTTTGAAACATGTTTAGAGATGCAACTCCAAGAGTAAGTTCCTGCTTAGCACCAACACTGAGATGTTTCCCTTCGTCCCCTGTGCCCGCAGAAGAGATTTTTTTCTCTTTGGATTACTTTCAGAAGCTCCAGCCCTGTGAGTGCAGTCCTGACCCTATGTCCTTCTCCCCAGGACTGGCTCCAGTCCCTGCACATTGGGATGGGTGTTGTTTCAGCACATAGATACTGAATTTTAGGTAGCAAAGTCCCTGTTTTCTGCTTTTGATGGGTACCAAAGCTGTGTGTGAGCTTGTGGAGGCCTTGGGGAGGGCACACACCACCGTGGCTGCCACGCTGTCTACTGCAAATGTGGCTACTGCCAATCTGCCAGTGTCCTCAGCTATTTCAATTAGTTCAGTACAACGTGACCACGTCACGTGGGTAGATGTAAGAAAACATCATCTTCAGAGCTAATTTCTGGCTTGCCTCACTGTGTGCCAGAAGTTCTTGCCAGCTGAAGAAAAATTTTTGTATCCTTTTATGTAAACACATCGTGTTAAAAAAGGCAAACTATAAAACATTAAAATCCCTGCAGGGTATTAAAAATACCGGTCTCAATGCACGTGTTCATTCCTTTCACTTTCTTTTTAGATCACTAGTGTTGGTACAAAATGAGCTGAGCGAAGGCAAGAATTCTAATTAGGTTTAAAAAAGAAAAAATATGGCAGTTTATTTTGAGCGCATGTCTGCTTCACCAAGGCATCTCCCATTTCAGACGCAGGCAGAGTGAATCATTATTACACATTTATCATCATAAAAATGCTTATTTGGACTTTTTTTTTTAAGGAGAGGAAAAAAAATTTAAAAAGGGCAAAGCGAAGAGCCATCTCGGAAGGGCAGTTATTGCTTGCCCTTGCTTGGGAAAAAGCCTTCCTCAATGGGATTACGTCCCCGCTCATAACCTATCAGCCGTCTGATCAGAAATTCATAACGCAGGCCATCCATTTCCAGCTCGGCGAGGGCTGCGTGATTGAATTTAAATAGGCAAATGCCAGACTTGAGCTTTGACATTCTCTCTGTCTCTCTCAATCTCTCTCTTTCCCCTGCCCTCCCCACCATAGCCCCTTTCTTCCTCCCTCTCTTCCTCCCTTCCCTCTGCACGCCACCATTTCACAGGAGGCTGGAGCGCGTGCCGAGGAGTCAGCGGGAAATGGAGGACGGATGTGGGGGGAGAGGAGAGGAGGGATGCGCAGCCAGGGAGAAATATGGAGGGAACTGGACAACAGAAAATTATAAATTGTTGCTGTCATGCTTTCATTGGGAGTCTAAAACCTGTTTTCCAAGCCCCCCCCACCTTTTTTTCCTCATTTAAAAAGAGTTATTCCAGCAGACGTTTTACCAGCATGTCCTCACCCAACCCGCGTGGTGGCTGCAAGCACAAAGCTCCTCAGCAATTCCCTTTTTTCTGCATCTTTCAGAGCTGATAAGGATGAAAATGAATTCAAATCTGTGCGCTCTCACTCCCTGCCTTCCAAGGGGCAGGGATGGAAAAGCTGCCTGGTGGCAGGGGGTCACTGCAAGGGACCGTCCTGTCCCGTGTGACCTCTGTGCAAGGCCTTGGGATCTGCTGGGGATGGCACTGGGCACCATGGCCTTGGCATGACACAGGGCACCACTGGGGACAGGGGCAAGGACAACAGCCAGGCTTATTGCTGTCTTCAGCATTCTTAAACTCTTGCCCCAAGCTGTGCCTGGCACAGTCCTGCAGACACTCGTCCGTGCTCTTCATGGAGGGATCAGCTCTTTGCCCACCAGCCACTGCTCCCAGGTGGACCCTCCAGACCCTCCTGATCCTCAGCCAGCTGTGGGTGTTGGAGAACATCTGCTCTGCTCAGAACTGACAAATATTCTCCTCCCAGTCACTAAAGCTTTGTTTAATTTCACCGGAGCTCAACACTAGGAACCTCTTAAGTGCTTCATGGTTCTTTGGTAACTTTCTCAACTTTGAAGTTAGAACTGTGAAGATTTCTATGTTTTCTACCTCATATTTTCCACTTTGCCATCATCATTTCATTGTGGTTTTACATAAGAGCTATGACTTCTGTGTGTTTTACTACAACTTAAAGTTGAATATCGCAACTTTGTAACCATTTTCCTGCTCTCTTCAGCCTCCCCCATTCACATCCTGCTGCCCACAGTTTCTGGTTTATTTTACTCATTACCTATTGCCCTTGTTTCCATTTGTCATCTGGGTTTTCTATTTTAATTGCTGACTTTATATCACTGATAAACTAAGACTCCTTTCAGCAGAAGTTGTCACCTTTCTTCATTGTCTTCCAGTTGTCTTTTTGGACATTTAATATGTTTCTTTTGTGGTTTGGGTTGTTTCCCCCCTAAATCCTTCCTTATGATCAGTTTTCAGTGCTTTTTTTTAGCTTTAGGAAATACCATGTCCACGTACTTTGGGACTGTGATCAGCATAAGCAGGTTAAATAAAAGGTGAAAGTTCCTGAAGCCCTGGCTTCAGACATCCAGATGGGAATTATTTGGTGCTAAACCATGTGTCCTTTATTCTGTATGCCTTCTGTAAAAACTCATTATCCTTTCTGAATAGCTTATCCTAAATTTAGGGTAGAAAAGGAGGGCATAAAACTAGCAAAGGAAACTGTAATTTCAGATCTGAATTTAACAATGAAATGTGGAGTAGAAAAATGTGAAGAGACTAATTTTAATTCAAATAATTAAATTTTGTTAATTCAAAATCTTATTTGAGAGTCCAGCTGTTTTTGCCTCCTGCTGAGAGACTGAGCTGGCGATATCAAGTAGAGCAGTGGTGACATTTGGGATAATTCCTTCCCAGAGGCATTGCAGAGAGTGAAGCTGGTGGTGATGGTGGGATGGGAATCACAGACAGGGTTTGTAATCGACTGAGTGAGAGATGAGCTCAGCTCACCTGGTGAAATCCATAGTTCTGCTGAAAACCAACCCAGGTTTTTAATGTTTCTGAAGAAAAAACTTCTCTTAAGCTTAATTAAGTTATAATTAGCTGGCACCAGTTGAGCTGTTCTTCCAAGATCACCACCTGCAAACTGAGGCGACGGGTGTGCATCTGGAGGTGGCAGTCGGTGCTCCTGGGGCCGTGGCACAGGAACCCTGCCCGAGCTGGCCCCGGCTCTGTGTTCCAAGGAAGGGCAGTCACTGAGGGCCAGCTGGGCTGGGCTGATGCTGCTTCAGTTAATGAACACAAACGTACCCTGGCTAGGGCTGGGTCTGCACTGCCTTATTGTGCAGTACATTTTCTTTGTGTACATTTCCATGTCTTTGTATAAAAACTGCCTGCACCATATGCCCCGACTTTGCAGATTAAATCTAAACTTGCAGCAGAACGTCTGTGCCTCGTGTATAGTTTGTGGTTTTCGTTTAAGTCACAGTGCCAACACCCCCTGTATTTACAGCTCCAGGAATAATCATGCAGTTAGTAGGAATATCTATTTCATCTTGCTTGAGACTTGTCAGCTGGCACTTACACAAGTAAGCTGCTAGTAAAGGGAATGGGCTTTGTGCTTTCTTGTTTAAAGATGTGGCACAAGAATTGCAGATAATATTTAATTGACTGTCAGTTCTTACACTGCCCTTCTTGATCCCTCTGGAAGAGATTTTGTTTATTCCCTATGTCATACATATCCAGTCCCTGAGCAGGCACAGGGAGGTGAGGAGCAAGCTGGAGACAGAAGGATGTAGGTTCAGTTTCATGGCTTCATACTCCCAAGTCTTCACCCAGATAAGTTTACAATTTTTTATTTCTTTCACTTTTATTTTGGTATTTTTCAGTTGGATGCATGTCTTTCCAAAAATGTCTGATTCAGGAACACAAAAGCCATTGAGCTTCAGGAGGAGTTGAGCTGTTCAGGCGCTGGTGATGCAAGAAGGTTACACCTCCTGTACCAGTATAGTCCTACTCATGATCACTCCATCCAGAATAATTGGCTTTTTTGGCTTAGTTTAACTTCTCCAAACCACTGGCTCTTTAACTGTCGTCTCTGGAATTCCATTAAACAGTAACATTTATGAATGAGTCAGCTCTGTGTGGTTGTGCAAGGTGACTCAAAGGAATTCCACTAATGGCAGTGGTTTCTTGGTCCTAACTTTAAGAACCATTAAATGAAATAAAATAAAGATGTCCTTATTCCAAATTAAGGGCATTTGGGGAGTTACAACTGGGTGTGTTTAAAGTTCATGCCTTGGTTTTTATTAACATAGGCCCCAACTCATTAAGGAAATCAAATCAGAATTACTCTGCATCACTTAAAGTGCAGAGACACACCCTCACCCTTTAAGAAACGAGAATGACACTAATATTGAGATGATGTAGATTATTTTAGATCTTAATTTTGAAAGATAAGCAAAATACTCATTCCATCTCATAATAGTTAGATTGCAATATTGACTATATGATTCTGAAATTCTTGAGCAACAGCAACAAAAACAATAATGTCATTATTCTGCATTAACTGACCATTGAGGGGGGATGAGGTTTTATTTTTTTTTGATGTTCAGAAACAAGATTTTTGTGCTTATGACAGCTTGGAGTTGTAGCATGAGCCTTAACAAAAAAGCTGAATGTTTTTTATTTTCCCCTAACAACAAAGTAATTTAGACTCTGAAATATCTTCCCAGAATATTTGCCTAAAAAGGAGCAAATTTCATCACTGAGACAAATTCAGCATCTTCCTCCTCATCACTCTCAGCTGTAGCCAGGTGTGGGGGTTTATTTAATGATTCGTAGGTGTCCTTTGGTGGGAATCGAGGTCTTCTCCAGGATGCTCCATTCCATGCAGAACTGCCAGCAGCTCATGGAGGAGCCTCTTGTAAGGCAGAGGATTCTCCTGAAGCAGGTAGTGCAGACACTGAAACACCCCGAGGCTTTGCTGTTCTCACCTCCAAGAGTCCCAAACCACAGTTTCCCTCTGGAACAGCTACATTTGGAAGACTGCTCTCTGCAGCTCTTACTCCTAATTGAGTTCTCTGCGGGGCTGAAATCCCAGTTGTGATCTCTGCTTTCCTGCTCTGTTTTCCACACGGATGCAGCAGTGCTGGCTGTAAGTGGAGAGGAGGAAGCATTTCCCTGATCACCCGCCCTGGACCGCTGCCTGGGTGTTTTTCTGCGTAGATGGTTTTGGCAGCGTTCAGATGACTGAAAACAGAGACTTTGCTTTTCTGTGGCTGCAGTGTAGTCCTGGATATGCCACCACATTCTTATTCTTAGCACTCTAAAAGCACTGAGACACCACAGCCCAGACCAGGATTTCACTACAGACACCTGAACTCGCTTAACTGACTGTGTATGTTTATAAGGAGTGAGCCAAACTCACTGGGATGTGAGGAGCTAAAATTTCACTTCCTATCTTGTGGATTTTTAGTTTAAATAGCTGTAACACGTGAGTCTTGGGGAGAATCACTGCCCTCATGCTGCAGGAGTGCTGAGGAAGCATCCATAGCCCAGGCAGCAGCAGGTGGCATGTCCAGGGCCTGAACCACACCTTCACCACAGAGACCTTGGCCTTTTCTACCAGTTCTGCACTAAAACCAGAATCAACAAAAACCCAAATCCCTTCAGAACTTTTCAGAGGACCCATGCAGGAGCTTCATATATTTAAGTATTAGGTTTGGGGTGCTAAAAGCTTTACAAGCTGCTTTTCAATAACAGAATGATACGGCTTATAAAATTGAGCAGGTGAGTCCTATTCTGTACAAAACTTTTGGTTATTCTGTTTCCCAAAAGAACACCTTAAAATGCACCTGTATATTTGTTATGGATATAATAAAGTTACAGGATTAGTTGCAGGATTTTCTGTTGTTTTGCAGCTGTTGTAGGGGGCTGTGTGTTGCTGGGATATTTGGGAGCAGGAGAGGGCAGAAGCAGAGTTCTGGCAGAAGCCTGAGGGAGTCCAGGGCAGCACAGGGCTGTGCCTCCTACTCGTTGTGGTCCTGCCTGCTGGGGCTCTGTGGATGGGCACATCATGGAGTTACAGATTTAGGAATGAGAATGGGCTTACTGGGGATGTACTGATCACCAGAGCAGAATTCAAGGGCAGGTGACACCAGCACCTTCCACCTTCTCTCTGCCCCGTACAAAACCATACAGAAAATGTGGTCTCACAGCCAACAATTCCAAGTCTGTTAGATACCACAAAGGCAGGAGAAGCAGATTTTAGATTAATAACATATGAATGAAATCTCTTTCAGCTGCAGGAGAGTATATGTACATTAGATGCTGGAAAAAAAATCTGCCCTGTGAGGATGGTGAGGCCCTGGCACAGGGTGCCCAGAGCAGCTGTGGCTGCCCCTGGATGCCTGGCAGTGTCCAAGGCCAGTTGGACACTGGGGCTTGGAGCAACCTGGGCTAGTGGAAGGTGCCCCTGCCCATGGCAGAGGGTGGGACCAGAAGATCTTTAAATTCTCTTCCACCCCAAATCATTCTGTGATTCTATGATTCCATTATAATCCAGAGAATTCAAATTGCAAGAGAATCCTTGAGTTTCAAGAAGTGAGACAGGTAAATACCACAGGGTCTTATGGGGGAACTGACAGAGCCTGCTACATAGAGAATAATTTGGGCTGGTGTTTTTATAAATGTGGTTTTGATGTCCATTCAGGAGGACATTGCTGTGAGAGCTGCAGGGGATTAGAAACCCTCCAATCCAACTGCTCCTCTCTGGCAGGCTGACTTTGCCTGGGTTTCTAAGGAGAAAGAGTACTTTATAAGGGATCAGCTGGTAGAACTGAAAAAAATGGGCATGCTCCTGAGATCAGAGTTTGGCAATCAGTTCTGAAAATTGTATTTTTAAATCCAGTAGAGTGTTGTCACGGTTCGAATACTCTGGTTACTTAAGCTTTACCACCTGAAGGCTGAGCACAAGAGCTGCTTAACACAGTCCTCTGAGTCTCCACACCTTTGATTTTACCCTAAAACATTTGGATATTCCAACTAAAATGTGGAGCATCATGCTTTTTGCTGTTATTATTCCTTACAGAAGGGATAGGATTAAAAATGTGTGTATCCAAAAATATCAAATACAGTGCAGGCAAGTCCAGCCATGTAATAATGTGTTTATAAAAATTACTTCATCCTTTGGGGACGGAAGAGTTGGAAATATCTGCATGTTCAGATGCTGATAGGACCTGTTTGGCTGCTTTGGATGATTCACGAAATCAGGATGCCAGAAGGGGAATAACTGGGATGGGGCAGCGAGGCTTTGGCTTGTTTCTACCTCTTTGCCAGGTATCAGCTTTAATTCCTTGTTTCTATTTGGTGCTTTTGAAAGCCTAGATCTCGTTTCCGTCTCTTAGCTGGCAGTTACCCCTTGCTCTGAAACTTTCTGTTCGCAATTTGTTCCCAAGACGTTTAGTAAGAATTTCGGCCTGCTCTGTGCAGATGTCACTGACTCTGGCTGGTTGTGATGGGGACAGGATGGTTTGGAATAGGAGTGATGGACACTGGGACCTTTTCAAGGTGCTGTGGGACACACTGGCTCTCCAAGATAGAGCTTGCTGTGCTCTGGGGGGTCTCATTTCAAACCCCACCTCTGGTCCCCAAATGTTCAGGACTGTATATATATATATATATAATTTACACCGTTTCAGTGTGTAATGACAGCTACATGTATGTCATCGAATTTCCATCAGTGATTTCCTCTGTCTTCCAGCGGCTCACATTAACCTTTCTCAAGAATGTCTCCAGACATGAAGGAAAACCCAGTTGCCTTGGACAGCTCAAGAATTGCTATGGCTCTCATGTGCTCTTCAGAATTCTCTCAAATCCCTCTGGTAGCTGATTTTGTGAAATCCCTGACCATAAACCACCCACCCCCTCAGCTCAGTGCCACGGAAGCTACCCTTGGCCCGGCCAGTTGCCATGAACGGCTCAGTCCTGTTCTGTAGTTACCTTGAGGATGTTATTTATCATTGATCCCCGTTCTCAGCAATGTCTCCCATGTGCACTCAGCTGCTTTGCTGCAGAAAATTAATAATACTTGAGTCCTAATTCTGGTAGGGGCTCCCCTGGCAGCAGTGGCTGCAGGCTCTGCCTGTGCCCTGCTGGTGCCAGATGGGCTCTGCAGCCCCTCAAAGGTCAAGTTGAAAATGCCTGTCTGTAAAAACTGACTCAGAGAAGGCAGAGGCATCTGAAAGAGCAGCTCAGCTCCGTTTCTGTAAAATCTGATCTCTCAGGTGCCAGTGTATATTGTGGGGTTGGTGTGTGTCCCCCCAGCAGGGACCTGGGAGTCTCACCTGCTATCCTGGGAATGTTGTGGCAATCAGCTCAGAGGGTGGAGCATGTGTGCTGGGGGAGCAGTGGGAGCAGGGATGAAGACAACGTAGATTTTTCCACCGTGTTCATCTTTACCCCAAGATAGCAAATGGCTCCGTATTTACAGAAGACAGAATCCTGGAATGATTTCAGGTGTCCTGGCACCCTTTCCCATGGCCCTGATGAGGATGGCCCCACAATGCAGCAGGTCCTTTTGTGTTTCCATCATGCAGTCCCTGTTATCCACGTTTGGGTGTTTTCAGCTCTGCTCACATCTGATGTAAATGTGAAGCAGTGCTACTGGAAACGTTCAGGGCAGGGTTTGTCCCACAAGGCCTCAGCCTGATCTTATCTGAGATGTTTCACACCTTTCCTTTTTTCTGACCGTTTGCCATAGTGGAGGAAAAAATATTCTTTTTTTATTTTTCTAAACCGGATTTTATTCAAATAATAAATAACAACCTATTAACCCAGCATGCTTTAATGCTCCGAATCTGAATCTAAAGACTAGAGAGAGCACAAACATACCATTAAAAAGCGTGTGCGGTTCTTCCTCCTGCCCAGCCTCTCCGCCATCGCGCACGCAAGCTGTCTCTTTAATAATGCAAAGGAGCAGTAAATTTCAAGCTGAGGATGGGCAATAACAAGGAGAGTTATTTCCACAATGCCCCAGTGTCAGCCCCTGGCTTAGGCGCACACCTTATTAGTTCTAACAGGCTGGTTAGCATCGGGTCACCTCTGCGGCTCCGCTCCCCGCAGGGTCACCCGGCTCCAGGCGGCATTTGGGGAGGGGGAAGGGAGGCGAGATTTACAGATTCTCTTCCCACCCGGCATTTTTAGCACTGGTTATTTTTATTTACACACCCCCCCTTACCCTTTTTCTCCTTGCCTTTCTCTTGCCCCCTCTCGCATCCAAAACCTATGTAAATCCTGGTGGTGGGCAAGTCCCTCCCCGCTGAGTGTGGATAGAGGGACTTCTTGGAATGGGCGGTCACTCTGCTTCTCTTCAGAAGAGAAATAATTCAAATTAATCAGCCTGGGTGTGTGCATGGACAAATAACAACATCCATAAGCCAATGTTGATGAAAGCAAGCCCAAGGTGGTTGCACTCCCAATTAAGCATGACGATAGCATGTCTGCAGTGAACACGTGTGTGTGTGTGTGTGTGTGTGTGTGTGTGTGTGTGTGAGAGAGAGAGAGAGAGATGGGCAATGCTTCACTCCTCTCTCACTTTCTCAGGGCCACAGCAATTGTCTGCAGGATGGTTCTTTCAAGTGAGCTAACCCAGGGATGTGTTAAAATGAATGTTCATTTTTCCCCTAACTGGAACGTAGGAGAAGCTGCCCATTATGGAAATGCACAGGCGGTTGTGGCCCTCTCCCAGCCCCCTCCCCCACCCGCCAGCTCCCATCCAAAAATGAATGCAAAGAAATACTATTAGGCTGTCTGGTTATGTATTTTTTATGAGGCCATACAAGACACTGCCTGACCTCGTCCAGCTCATGTTATAACCACATTGAAGATGCTTTTCATTTGGGTTCTGCTTTTCAGCCTGGGTGACCTCTATTAAATAAAAAAAAAGGAAAAAAATGGCCTAATATGTGACCCCTGGGACGAGTCGCTTCAAGGATTACATTTAATTCATATGATAATATTGAAATATAATGTTTCTGTGTCTAATGTTTTGGATGTTTTTCTTTCTTCTTTATTTCAGGAATCCTTTGAGTCTTGTTGAGGATTTTTTTTTTCTTTTTTCTTTTTGGAGGGGGGAGGACAAGTAACTCATGCTTGGTGGGCAGATTCTTTAAAATGATCTTTTTTCCCTTGGATAGCCAGTGTGAACACAGCAGCCTGCTCTTCCCCTCGCTTTGAAGGAGAAAAGGAGAAACAAAGGCAGGGAAATTATTTTTTATAAGAAAGCGTGTCTGGCTCGTCAAAATCCAGCCCCACGCTTTGTTTTGGCGTTTGCTTACCCAGTTGATACGGAGTGACCTGCTTTCCTGGCCGGGGGGGGCACGGGCAGACCCCCCTCTCTACCTCCTTGCTCGCCTCCAGCTCCCATTGTGTGCCTCGGCCCCGGCGCTGCCCTCGCACACGGAGTTGGAGCACGGACACCCGCCCGGGCTGGAGCATCCCAGCCTCTCTGACACAGCGCCTATTTCTGGGGCTTGTAACTTCTCCAGAAAAATGCCCTCCGGGATGAAACACGACTTGCGACGCTTCACCTTAGGAGCAAATTTGCTTTTGCCAATTGCAAAATTAAATTTGACTCTTTCCTAAATATTCCGCGTACGAAAAAAACATTCAAGGAAGCGCATTTCCCCCCCCCCCCCGCCATCCTCGCACTAAAATCACGTTGCCAGGTGTACGGGGGAATTCAGCCATCAGTCAGCAATCCAAGCCGAGACCTTGCACTGGGAAGCAACGAAGCCCTTAATCATTCCCAGTAATGACATGTTTGGAAAAAAGTGCCACACGTGTGCACCGTGTATTTTCAGCAAACATCTAATGCGAGGGTGTGAAAGAGTGGCTGCGGGCTGCGGTGCACGGTGTGCTTGTGCAAGGGCTTCCCTCCCCTCTTCCTCCTCCTCCTTCTGCTCCAGCCTGGATGTGCTGCCCCGCTCACAAAAGCCGTGTCCTTAGAACAATAGGCCTGTGCTCCTGGAGACCCGTCCCGGCACTCGCGATGCTGCTTCCGTGACGTTTGCAAGGGGATACACAACCCTGATTATTTTTTTTTTTTCTCCTTTTCCCCACTGTGAGTGGAGCTGTGAAATAGTAAAATTAATTTGTGCAAAAATACCCCTGGAACAGCCCTGGGGTTGCAATAGTGCCGGTGCCGCGTGGTTACGGCTGACGCTGGGTCCCCGCCGTCGTGGGAGCTCTCGACGCGCCCCATAAACCCTGGCCCTCCTGGGCACCCGCTCCGGGGGGCTCGGGCAGGTGAGGGCTCACAGCTCCCAGCCCCGTGGCGTTTGTTCGTGTCATAGGTTGAACCTCGACAGTTTTTGGCAAAAACCTAATTAGCGCCAGGTCTGGGGCCTGGGTTACGTGTGTATGTGAGGCGCGTTTTGTATTAAAAAAAAATATCCAGGCTTTGGGTTGCCTTTTGTAAGGCATGGAGCTGTGACCCTCCCTCCGCTGCTCCCTCCCCCCGGAGCCCCAGACTTCGCCGTGCCCTGGCTGCGAGCTTACATGGAGTTGTCTTTTTTTATTTTTTTTATAAACCCAGTCACAACACGGGAAGAGGAGGAGGAGGAGGAGGAAGAGAGAGAAAGACAGAACTAAAAACCCTTGAAGGATGGCTCTCCAAAATTGCTGGCGGAAGCACGGGGAATCCCTGGTAGCGCGGGAGCGGAGGTAAGGCAGCCTGCGCCCACCCTGCTGCCGGCCCCCCGCGCCCTCGCTTTTGGGCCGGGAGCGCGGCTTGTGGGGAGCGGGAGGGAAGGTGGAGGTGGGAGGTGGGAGGTGGGTGGTGGGTGGTGGGTGGGTGCTGGGTGGGTGGAGGAGACACCTTCGCCTCGCGCTGCTTAAGTGGGCGCGGCGCTGATGTGAATATGCAAATGAGCGGCCGGGCGCGTCACACGTGCGGCTGCTCCCCCTCCCCTCGCTCCCTTCCCTCGCTCGCTCCTTTCCCACCCGGGGCTCGGGGGGGGACCTGGGGACACGGGGACACCGGCCCCGTCCCGCCCGTCCCGTCGCACTCGTCCCGTCCCGCCCTGGGAGCGGCGGAGGTGCGAGGCCGGGCTGGGAGCGGGGGTGACCCCGACACGCGGGGAACGGACGCGATCGCTGCCGGGGTTAGCGGGGGGGGGGGGGGGGGGGGGGGGGGTGCTGGCTCCCCCCGCTTCTCTGATTGATGTCAGGGGCCAACAGGACCCGGCTTTCCCGGCGATGATGATGGTGATGGTGATTGCGATGATTACACTCATCATTAGTGGGAATTTGAATTTTGCGATGGTCAAGGCTGGGCGGGGGCACGACCCCCGCGCCCGGGAACTTAGGGAAAGAAAAGACGGGATTTGGAAAATGATTAATTTATGCAATGGAAGGGTCGAGTTACAAAGGTTTTCACGCGGCTCCGTTTTATTGCGAGTATACGCCGAGATCGGCAAAAAAATGGGAAAGGCGTTTTTGTTATTAAAGGAAAATCCTTTATTGGAGGGATGATTTGGAAATTTACAGTCAATGGAATTTAATTTTATCCTTTGCCTTCTGCTTTATCCACATTTTAATAAAGGAGCCATGAAGAATAAGAGCAGCCAGGTGATTGCTGAACAAAGCAGATCTCGAGACTGAATAGGATTTAAAATCGGTGCCTGCGCTCCGTGCGCCCGGCGGGGCCGCGGGCGGCACCCCCGGCTGTGCCCGGGCTGGGGGACACTGCGGTGACGACACACACCTTCATGCAAAATTAATATTTCATGTTCAGGAGCCACAAACTTGGTGGTACATTTTTCCTTCCCCTCTGTTTTCCTACCTGGTGATTTGGGTATGCCTGATCACGTCTTAGGTTTACTCCATGGAGAGAGCGATTTGCAGGGGAGTGGAGTGCTGCTGGGGATGTCTGCCAGCACCCCGAGGTGGCAGTGACCATGTGTGGTTCTGCAGAACATCACTGGCATTAATGCACTGGGAAAAAAACTCAAATGCAAATCAACTCCATTAGTGTTTCTTAGTTTCTACCAGGATCTTTAAAAGGATCTACTAATGGGATAACCATATTCACTAGATTGATAAATAAATAGAAAATCCCTAATTCTTTCGAGGCGTGGGGCTGGAACCAGCAGATGAAAGTGACTCCAGGGTAACTGAATAAAGCCCCTGATCGATCATAGTGTAGTGCAGTAAGAGACAAGGAGTCAGCTGAGGGGAGAAGAGGGAAAAGGCGAGAGATGGAGCAGGAGAGAAGTGTAACCCAGTTCCAGCAGGACGAACCACCTGCCTGTGTGCCCTGCTCGCCAAAGTGTGCCCAGTGTCCCGCGTGGCTCTGCCACCCAAACGCCACGCTGGCCGTCAGCTCTCAGCCCAGCTGGTCAGCGTTGGCTTTTCTCACGTTATCCCGGTCTCTGTGCTTTCCCTCGCCGTGGCTCCAGGCCCGTGTCTGCTCTGGGCTGCAGACAGCTTCGGGCCAAGGGCGCCGTGCCCAGGGCGGCGCGGCAGCCGAGGGGCAGCGCGGGCAGGCCGGGCCCCGAGGACACAGCAGGGCAGCCTTGGCTCAGGGCCCTTTGGGTGCCTGGCCCTCGTCCGGCACCTGCAGCCGTGTGCGCGCACACCGTTCCCCGCGCTGCTCCGCCGTGCCAATAAAGAAGAAAGGCAGGGATGAGGATTGTTGCTATTGATCTGCCCAAGGGGATCATTAGGCATCAGTATCAATCTACAAATCAGTGGGCCTGTGTTACTTGCTTGGGCAGTCATTGCCAATTTGTTCCTATTAGATGGCCGAGCCCGGAGGTGTTTGATGAGCAGATTGGGTCTTTATCTCGGCGCTGGAGAGCAGGCGGGCGTGGGGAGATGCCGCAGCTTTGCAGGATTTCTGCTGTTTGTTTGTTTTCTTCTGCTGAAACCCTTTTCACTTCTCTGTACAGAATTTTGCAGGGGATGAATATGTTTCTGCTTTATGGATGGTTTTTCATATCATCAGATTAAACATATTGAGAGTTTAGGAGAAACTATTTTAAAATAATCCCCTTGCTTTTATTCAGTCTGTTTACCAGCAGCACTCCCTATAAAAATACATATTCATGCCAGATTCTTTTGTTATCCTTTCCAGGTCAGACCCAACATTAGGAACGCAAACAATTTTGCATTTGCTATCCCAGTGCCCATTCCTTGGGATTTATTGAGTTGTGCTTAGTGAGGTGATTGTTTTCATAGTATTTCCCTCTGTGATTTAATTAATTAGGCCAAAAAAATTAAAGCTTTCAGATAATATTTTACTTTCAAAGCGTTTTTAGGTGGAGGACAGCCCCAGGGGTTAGTGGCCCCTCGGACACAGCCCTGCTCTGTGCGGCGCCTTCCAGAGCTGCCTCCCTCATCTGCATATTTGCAAATAAGAAAAATGTTGAATACTATGCAAAATGAATAACAAATTTAGACCATAACAGGAGAATGGAAATTAATGGCAAAAAAAAAAAGGATCAAACCAGTTGACAGGAATGATCTGATCCGACATCAATGCCGTGTTATTTAATGCAAACCTTGATTCCGACTGTTCCATCTCACTCCTCACAAGAGCACTGCGCAGTTTAAACATCTGTCCAGCCGTTAAAGACCCTATTGATGCTGTGTTATTGGATTTCTAATTTCCAGGTTTTGTCAGGGGGTTTAACAGACTATATGAGTGTTTATAATTTCTAATGAGTTTAATCTCTAATTTGCCTCTATTATCTGGGACTGTCAAATCCCTTTCTCAGCACTTGGTCTGTGAAAATTCAAAATACAGAAATACAGGTTTCTAAAGAACTCAAAATATTTGTCATATCTTTTATATACAAATATGTGTGCAGTAAACAGAACTATACATTCTTATTCTCTTTGAAGATCAAGCCTGATTTTAATCCTGCCTATCTGCTGCAATCACAATATATTACCTAAACCCAAGTTTCTTTGAGGACTTTTTGGATAGATGTCACTATTTCATTGGAGATAAAATAGGGTGTGTTTTAGGATATCACATTATTGCTGCCTGATTAGTATTTGATCAAATCCTATCTGTTTTTTTGTCCCTGAAACAATCCAGCTCCTCCACATCCGGAGGCGAATTCGCCTCATTCTGTCTGACAAGTGTTTTGTTGGGGAGCAGCGGATCAGATCCGTGTAAACACGCGGCTGGGGCGGGGAGCCCCACACTTTTAATTTATCATAAACTCCACAGAACTCATTAGCTTTCATCTTTACATCGCACGTATAGAAATGAATTCTGAGCTCACTCGGGGAGGCTTTTTTTTCTGTGGAGTTTGCTGTACAAATATTTATGGACCTTTTCCTTTGTAGTAGAGATTCCAGTGGCAACAGCTATCACACGATGAACAGCAGCTTGCGACTTAGGGAAGAGGTTGCCAAAAGCTGTTGTTTATTTAGTTGCGTGGCATTTTGTCTTGAAATTTGTTTTGCTACTATTTGCAAAAAAATACAGGGCTCTCTTGGGAGGAGAAATCGGGATTTTTTGCCTATACTCCAGAAAAAAAAAAAAAAAAGAGGGAAAAAGCCTCCCAGAAAATGAAATCTAAGTGTGTTTGTATGTATGAACATAACTTTATAATCAGCATATTCTGAGGATTTTCAGAGCAGGAGGCTGCTCACTGCCCATTCACAAAACACACATATGGAGATTTTATGGTAGGTTTTGTTTTAAAGATAATGATTTGTCTCCGTGTTGCAGTTGTTTATGTTTCTGTCTATATCTCTTTCCTCGCCCCTGTTTTATTTAGTAAGGTTTCAGCTGTGAAATTTCTCCATGAAACAATTGATACATTCTCCACACGCTGCAGCGAGGGAAAAAAAAGCCCCTTAGATTAATGGTCAGTGTCTCATCCACACAAATTTGTGTTACGATACTACCGAGAAGCTGCGAATTACTGACAAGATCTAGAATAATTCCTAATGCTGTCGAAGGCTTCATTTTCTCCTCCACATGATGGATGAGGCATAAGAAGTGCTTTCTGAGATCGTTAATGTGCATCATTCTGTTAAGTGTTATTAAAGTCCGTCTGTCTTCGGCAGCAGAAACAATGGCTTAGCCCTTATTTTGTCTCACTCTTTGCTAAACTCCAACTGGCTTTTGCTAATGTGGCCTGTTTTGGGGCTCTTTCAGTGGCTGGTTTGTACCACAGCGTTTCGGCTGGTTTGGGGAATTGTGTTTTCCCTTGAAGTTTAATGTTGGCTTGTGGCGTGGGAAGCCACGGCGAATTCCCGGTGATTCTATCTGTAACCTGTGGATAATGTCCAAGCAGTGCAGGATCCGTACCACAGCTCATGTTTAAGCTTGGAAAATAGGATTGAACTTTCCCTTCGGAAGGCTGCTCCCGCGGAGCGACACTGGGCTGTGAAACTACCCCCGGGAGTGCCCGTGTCTGCTCGTTTTCCCCTGGATTAATTGTTTAAAAATCTGGGAATTGCTGTCTGAGGAGAGAGTGAGCTGCTCCCTTGCTGGGAGGGAAGCTGCCGCAGGGCGGCCCAAACCCGTCCTGTTCGCACAGGAATTGCTGCCCTGTCCTGGTCCCGTGGGCATCGCCCCCTTCCCCAAGGCGGAGGAGGCCAGGCCCAGATTGCAGATGGATCGTATTAAATCAAAAGTACTTTTAACCAAACAGAAGAATTCACTTTAAAGGTTTTTAACCTTTCTTAAGAGCCAATTTTTCCTTAAGCCCTGCGATAATAAAATACAATATAATTTATAGAGCACTCTCCATGGGTATGCATTCCTCCTCTCTTCTTTTTTTTGGTACAGTCAGATAAAACATCCAACAACTGGGATGATAATCAAGAAAAAACAAAAAGCAACTGATCATAAAGCATTTAGAAATGTAACGTTCCTTTTACAAGGGATTCAGACATCCTTGGGAAGCCTCACTTCTATACTTTTAATAGAATTAGAGAAGTGTGATGCACAGCTGGTAAAAGCTCAGTCATCCACAGCGCAGCGAGTTTTTGAGTATTTAATTTTATATTTGAATAATTCTCCAGATCAGGCTATAATCATGGATGTCATATAAAAAGATTTTTTTCATAAATTACATTATTTCACAGATGTGCAAATACTTCTGTGAAAAAAATTACATTGATCAGTTTTTAATACCCCCCTGTCTCACCCTTCAGTCAAAAGAAAAAATAGCTTTTTTCCCATCTTTGTCTTCAGAAAGGTGCTAGATTGTAAACATCTGAAGGAAATGAAAGGGGGTTGGCCAGTCCACCCCAAATTCTTTCCAGATTTTCATTCCTTTCACCAGCAGCCTTCTGTTCTTGGAGAAGAGGGAGGAACAGCAGAAGAAAGAGAGAGATGTCTCTGTTTCTTATTAAATCTAAAGTGCAAAGCAGGGGCTGTATTTTGCTAATTTTCAATCTGCTAATTGGGAAGGGGGTGAGGAGGTGAGTGGCCGTGGGGAGACGGGAGGCTCGGCGGGACAAAGCCTGGCCCGGTGGGGACGGCAGGCACCAGCACAGCCCCGGCCCTGCCGCCGGAGAGGGACTCACTGCACTTTGGAATCCCACATTAGAACATCCTGTTTGTTCTTCTAATTAGAAAGTGACTCGTTTACCAAGAATAAACTTCCCAAGGGCTCTTGCTCTGCCTGGCCGGGGCTCAGGCCCCCACACCCTGCAGGGTGCCTGAAAGCCTCACTCCCGGTGTGGGACCGGGGGAGGGTGGCCAGTGTGTCCTGGAACCTGTGTCCCTCAGCTCCTGGGCTCTCTGCCTTTTAACTGCTCCCAACACGGGAAACGTTTCATCAAGGCACAGGCAGTTCTGCAGCGCATCCGCACGTGCAGAGTGTCCGGTTATCTCGGGTAGTGTTGTGAATGGAAAAGTTTGCCCTAATGTTAAATTCAGGGATGGCAATTAAGATAAATGCCAGCTTCCCAGCTCTCTCATCCCATCTCCTATGAAGTTACACTTTAGGGGAAAGGGAGGCTAAAAATAACTTTATAAAAGTTAACCAAGGTGTCACACCCTATCTGCTTGGGCTTCAGTCAGAGTTGCCAGCTTGTTTTTCAGGGAATTTAAGTACCAGATGCACTTGGAGAAAGCAAGCTAAACATCAGAGTTTATTTTCAATATGCAAGTGGTATAAAAATATGCAAGCCCTGATCTGAGCGCTATGGAAACTGCTCCACAAAAATGTGGAACGAAAGCTGTTACTGTAAGTGTGGTTCATGTCCTGGAACAGCTGTGACAGCCCGGCACAGCTCAACACTTGTCCAATTAGATGAAAATATTCAAAAGGAAACCTGATTTAAATAAGATCTGTAATAATCTTTCACAATTACGAAGTATCCCAGTGACAAACACTGTCCCCCTGCCTGGGTCACTCGTTCCCTGCATTGGCCTCGGCTTGGTGGACGCCGTCTCTCCCTCCTCACGCCAGCTCCAAAAGCATTTTTCAGGGCTTATGTTACAGTTATTTGCAGATTATTTTAGGTCTGTGTTCTTTTATATCCACTTAGCAACTTGCAAGGAATATTTCAGGAGCAGCCCGTGCTTGATGTGCCCCTTTTTGGGGAGCAGGAGGACTAGGTGGGGCGGCTTTAAAATCCATTATTGTATTTATGACAGATGGTTTTCAGCTTAGGCAAGAAAGCCCAGATAGACACTAGCACAGAGACAGGAATGTGGACATGTATCATTAAGCTCTTTCTGTTAATCAAATGCAAGAAATACAGTAAATTTTCATACCTGACCTGTGGAACAAATATGGCCAATGGATATTACACATAATAGGCCTTAAAAGGAACAATTATAGTTTCCCTTTAACTTTTTTGATTTGTTACAAGTTGTATCTGTTTCTAAGGCCTTAAGGATACCAACGATTAAAATCATCCTACTGCATAAATTTCAGTTATTTACCATAGTTCATAAGTATGGTGTGATGACCTTTTTCTGGCTTCATAAAATCAGTGACTTAATATAATTTAGGATCTGTGAGTGCAAGTTCCTCAATTCATTTATCATTTGATGCTGAAATTTGTTTAGTCTGGATCGAAGGCCCTACTCAGCTTTTCCTACTGGTCATAGATTCTTTGTACATTGGAGACTGGGAGATCTTTGTGTCGTCTTTTTCAAGTTTGACCAAAAATAGTCATTAAAGACTTCAGAAGTCCCCTGACTTTATAAATAAAGGGTCTTGACTGACTCTGATGGGAGTTCCATGCACAGAACAGCCCCAATCACTGACTTTTCAGAGTGGGAAAGTGTGTTAATATAGAATACACCTTGAATTAAGTGGTCGGTTTTGACTGTACTCCAGGCAACTTTTTTATGAATGCAATTAAATAGGCAGTTTTAATAGCTTTGGGAGGATTAAGTTTGATATTGTTCTATAAAGAATGTTTATAAATATACATAGATAGATGATAGATGTAGCTGAAAGCAGGAGGCAATACAGTAATTTATTTTAAAAATTCTTCTGTAGTCAGTGTGAGGGATTTCAAATGGGATCCCAGAATCTCCAAGCCAAAGTTCTCCTCTTCTAAGGAATTTCAGTTACCTGGAATAAAATGTTGCCTTAGAAATTGTTGACGTAATAGTCCCCTTGGGAACCCCAGAGCAGTCAAAGAGAAATCCAACAATAAATCCAGGGGCCACCTGGATAACTCCCATTAAAGGCTTTTTTTTCAGTGGAAAAAATTCTTTAAAAGCTTAATTCTTCCTAAATGTAAAGTCCAGTGATGGTGTTTCTGTGTAACTTTTGCAGTTGGGTGTTTCAGTTTGTTTTTTTGAAGAGCTTTTGCCGGGCTGTGGGACAGTGACACCAGCACTGTGTTTTCCCCGCGTCCCCCCCCGCAGTGGCTGGGGAAGCGAGGGACACCGAGCGCACCAGAGCTGGGCCTTGGCTGGGATATTGGTGCGGTCAAACCGCGCCCTGTGCTGGCCCTGCAGGGCCCCCGACCCCTGAGCAGGGCTGGGAGCTGCCCTGGCTCCCGAGGCTTTGAAACGCGGCTGCAGAACGGCACCGAGCGGGCAGCTCCGAGCCGAGCCCGCTGAGCGCAGCGCTGGGGATTACTTACAGCTGCTTTTCTCCAGGAAAATAAAACATGAAAAAAGCCCTTCTGTGCCCATTGCAGTCTCTGGTGTGCACGAGTAGCCCGGCAGAGCAGCTCAGGCTGCAGAGGCTGAGACTTGTGGGGAATTTCCATGTCCGTGGGACAGACCGAGCAGTTCCCGGAGCGTTCCCCGCTCCGCAGCTCGGCCATCGCAAGGCTGAGATGTGCAATCCTGGGTGCTTGGAGGGACCCTCAGAGCCCCCAGGCAGGGCCGCTGCGAACGGCCGGGGCTGCCTCGGAATGAGAGGGTTTGTGTGGTCCGACTGGACCGAAAAGCAAAGCTGTTTTTAAGGGGCGTGCGAGGGGAAGTGCAGGTACCTCAGGACATGCGTGCGCTCGTGGACACGCGGAATCGCAGATTGCGCCCGCACCGTGTTCTCCACGATCCCAGCTGTGTTCTGTGCTGCAGCAAAAAGGCACCGTGTGGCTTCTGACTGAAAATATTCAGGGAGAAACAACCATCCCATAAACCAGTGGAAATTTTATCACTATTTAATTCTCTATCAACATTTTTAAAAGGCAAAAGGGGTCAAGAATGAAGTGTGTTATTCTTAGTTGTCTGTATTATTAGTTAACATCAGCTGCCTGCTGATCCCCACCTCTGAGCCCAGTACAAAGGACACTATAAGCCACATTAAAAAAAAAAAAAGACACTTGATTTTTGTAGAAATATGTATAAAAATAGGTTCAAGATCTGTGAGTATTTACATATGGTCGTTTTACAGATTTTATGGTGTGGTGGCTGGGAGACAAACGTCTTTTAAACTCTGTGAAATTCAACATTTCACTGAATTTAACATATTCTAAGTTATACATAATATATATATTTTGAAGCAGTTTTACACTTTTTCTATAGGCTTTGAATTTCAACAGTGTCTACTTTTCATGTATAATGAAGGTATTATTTACAACAGTATTTTAAACAGTCCAAGCCAGTTATTTATACTGGTTTTTATCTTGAAATGAGGTTTGCTGTATCTTTTGGTTTTACTTTATTTACCTCATCATTCCCTTACCACCCAGCGCCTTTTTTGCAATTGCATTTATTTAAAATGGTATTTTTTAACTTTTGATATAATTGTGTTGTTTAGATGAGTTTGTTGTTTTTTTTTTTTTTTTCTTGTGCATATTAAGGAACTTGTTTTGCTGCTCTTCTCAGAGCAGTTCTGTGCAGCAATACGTGCAGTAAAACAGGGAAGATTCCCAAATTGTCTGTTCCTGTGCTTGGGATTCAGACAGGCAGGCACTGTCTCCATTCCTGTAAGGAGCACTGAAATTTGGTGTTGAGGATCTGGGCTTAAACTGTTCCAGAAGCAATTTCTGTTTATAGGCCACTGTTTTTCTGGACATTTTCCTGTGTTTTTGAGCAGAACTCAGGTTTGGTGCACTGGAGATGTAATCAGTGAGCGCAGGCTGTGCTGGGTGCGCGGGGCCACATTCTCACTCTGGGATTACACAGGGAGCCGCTGCCCAGGGATCCCATCCCACCTCCAGCACCACGAGCCCACTGTGGAGCTCCTCATGTGTCCCCTCCTGCCTGAGCTGCCTCCTGCTCTCCTGCCCTGGCTTCAGGGATGAGCTCCCGCAGGAGGTGCGTAAGTGGCAGGTGTGGAAGGTCAAGGCCAAGGCCATGGACGGTGGCAGTGGTGTCCCTGGTCCTGAGTGACTCTTGGCTCCGTGTTCTTGCAGCCTCCTGGCTGGGCAGAGCAGAGACAGGCCCTGCCCGGTGTGTCCGGGAGCTGGGAGGAGCTGTGTGCCGGTCTGTGAAATAATGATGGATGGTTTTCCCTCATTGTTACCAGAATTGGGACTGTTTCGGTTGGAAAAGCCCTCAGAGGGCACGGAGCACGGGCCAGGGCCGGGCGACTCCCGCTGTTGTGCTCCCGGTGCCAGGCCCGGGCGATTCCCGGGGCCGGGCATTCCCCGCCGTTCCCGCCGTGCCCGGCAGGGGGCGGTGCCGCCCGCGCAGCGCCGCCGCCTCGGGGCCCCCCCTCGCTCCCGCCGGGGCCGCGCGGGGCGGAGCGCCCGGAGCCTTCCCGAGGGTCCCACACGGGGCACCGGCACAGCGGGGCCCCTCGGGCCCTCGGGCTCCCACCGCACCCATCTCCATCCCATCCCCACCCATCTCCATCCCATCCCCATCCCCATCCCATCCCCATCCCATCCCCATCCCCCTCCCCATCCCCGTCCCCATCCCCATACCCATACCCATACCCATCCCCTTCCCCATCGCACTTCATCTCTGCCATCCCCGCCCAAGAAGCACAGGCACAACTCAAATTGTTTGGAGACTTTTGCATTCAAATGTTGTTTTCTATAACAATATCCCTAAACCCCACCTGCATTTATATGGAGATTGTTCTCCTCTGGGCTCTTGGGGAACAAACTCAATTCCTGCCACAAAGAAAGAGGTGGTGGCCAGATAATTTCCATATAATATTAATTTTATATGTGTATGGTTGCACAATTTGTTGCTTGAAGTGTGAGATCACAAAAACGAGGAGGTTTTTGTGCGGGTACATTGGGTTGCTCGGGGGGGGGGGGTGGCGGTGGATATTCCAGCACTTCTATTTCTGCCTCAAATATTTGTGTTTGTTTTTCAGGGGCTTTGTTAATACCTGAGGGAACCATTAATGCAGCCGAAATAACAGGAGATCTGATGTTCTCATGGTATTTTAGTATTTCACTTCCTCGATGGAAATGCCAGGAGAACACCAGATCTCGCGGTATTTGGGCCCCAGAAATAGCTCCCTTGGGAATTTTTAAAAAGCCCATAAAATACATAAACACAAATATGGAGATATCCAGGTTCCTGCCAAAGTTGCCTGCGCAGCCTTCCCTCGATTGAAGCCATCAGTCAGCAGCTTTCCCTCCCTTCCAGCTGATTTGTCTTTGTCACTGAGCGAAACTACTCTTTCTCCTTCAACCGATGGCAGAAAACCAGACCCGTGTTGGTAATTGTGATTATGGAGAGGACAATTCTGGATTGCTCACACAGACAGAAGATTTCCCCAGTCTGCTTATTTTTTTCTAATATGGCTGTTTTCCTTTTTAAAAAACATGTTATTATTTTTTATTATTTTTGGTTTCACTATAATTTTCATTGTATATTTAGCTGTATCTAGTTAATTATCTAATCAAGCAAATGGTTTCTTTGGCTCTTAGCTAAAACAGGAAAACACCCCAGTATCGGGATTAAGTTTTCATCTCTATCAACTGGCTTAAAAATACTGAACTTGATTCCTTTTGAATTAACTGAGTCTTATTTTATTTTTTTTTTCAATATCACCTATCACCATAGTAACCACCAGCTGTCAGTTCAGTTTCTGACATTTTTCTCATTTGGTAAGATTTCAGAATTGCCATCCTCCCTGCCAACATGTCATGAACAAGAAAAAAAAAAATTGCATGAAAAATCTAATGGGTGTCTGGTCTGATTGTCCTCACTCGTGGCAGGGAAGACAAAAACTGATGAATTGTGAAATGTATTCAGAGGGATTCAAGAAAAGCAAGTGTCTTGGACCCCCTCCTCACCCACACCTCCTCGTTTTCATCTTGTTATGCTTGATGCACCAGACATGCTTGCCCTGACACTCGGGTTTGTAGAAATTTAAGATTAACAGTTTTTACATTCACCTCGCTGATCCCCGTGTTTTAAAGTCATCATTAAAAATAAACTTCGCAGAGCTCGTATTTAGCACCATTTTCCACTCATTGATGAGGTTTTAGCACCTGTGAATTCTCAACAAAACCCTTCCCGTGCGTGAAGTCAACAGCCAGCTCGGTACATTCCCACATTTCTGTCCCTATTTCTGTATTTTATGTACATTAGAAAGCAACCTCTAAGCAGGCCGAAAGAGAAGGGCAAATTCTGGGTAACTCCCTGGGCTGGGGTTTTGTTTGTGCTGGAAAAGGGCAGCAAACGGTAAAATTTGGGGGCTTTTATTTTTCCTAATGGTTTAGCTGAAATATTATAAATTTAAGGAAAAATGGGTTCGTGTTCAGTAAATGATGCTGCACCTCCTGGATGACAAAATCTCAGTGAGAAATCTCCTTGCCAGTGCTGCAGGAGGGCAGGAGAATGGGAAAGGACTCATTTACCTCTGGCACAGCAAGTGAAACGCCAGCAATGCCTTTATAACATGTATGTTTGGGGGATTTTCTATAGAAGACGCTCCCATGGAACTGGCACGTCGTGTTTCCGTAGGTACAGAACAAATCCCCCCAGCTGCCTCCATAGGGGCACAAAGAGCCTTCCCCTGGACGTGCTTCCAGGGGGGTTGTTTGGGGCTGTATCCATCTCTCTTTTCCCCCGACTGTCTGTGAATTGAGGCTCAGCAGCAGGAACTCATTTCAGGAACATAAACCTGATTTGATGAGCAGCTGCAGCGCTCGGGTCCCTGCGCTGCCGGGGACACCCCGGCGCTGCCGGGGCTCAGCCCCGCTCCCGGCTCACGTTTCACATTCGGGGGCTCCGGCGCTTCAGACCCGGCAAACCCAAAGGGAATAATTGAAACAATCCCGGGACATTATACCCACTTGGGAACATTTGGGGGAATTTGTATTTGTGAGTATATTCGCTCAGTTCTGCCGCATCTACACGGAGCAGGGAGGTAGCTCTTCCCAGGAAAAGTACCGACTCCCCTAGGAAAATGCAGGGCTGCGTGTTTGTCAGCGTTTTTCTCCGGGAAGCGGTGGATTGAGCTGTCCCAGCCCCGTGGTTTGGTTTGGGTGGTGCAGCTCGGGGTGCGAGGCGCTGGCCCCGCAGCTCCGCGGGGGAGCAGCGGCGGCGGGAGCTGCGGGAGCGCCCGGCTGCGGGGCTGGGCGGGAGGGTCCACCCAGACCGCGCACGGCTCCTCATCGGAGCGTCTTTTCCAATAAGACATTTCAGACATAGGTACTGCTTAAATGTCTTCTCGATTTTAGAAAGAAAAAATATCATCTTTGGGGAAAAAAATTGAAAGTGATCCCGTTTTCCTGCCTGTTTCAGCCATGCATTTTGCCAACTGTTTTTAAAAAATAGTTCTATAAATGTATCTCATGAAATAAATGCACTGAGAAAGTGTAACTCTTTTAATGTTAAATAACATTTTTGTATATAATATTTGAAAACAAACGGGGTAAACAAAGTGCACCTTAATGTCTTTATGGTTTGTGAGATTTATAACAATAATCAGCAACCGACTGTAACACTGTTTGCACCTTGTGTGCCCTAAAGCCATTGGGTCCCTCCGTTAATTGTATAAATTCCATGCACTATGGAAAATCATGATGTATCATTTATATTCAGCTATGTCAGGTATATAAATATTAAAATATATTGGCCAAAAATGGCTGATTACCCCTCAAACATTTCATGATAAATCTTATCTTTTTACGGTGGTGGTAGCACTGAGGGTGGGGTGAGTGGGGGAATGGACTAAATATTTCATGTTATTTGGAAATATTCTTTAAACAACCCAGATACATTATTAATGTTTTACAACTGCTTCAAAATCCAGCAGCTCGGTTCAGGTTTACAGGATAAAGTGGTTCAGTACCTGAAGAAAAAGTGATTTTTATATGCAAAGCACCCCAATGGTGGGGATTATGTTATTTATTCAGCCTGGGATCCGTGTGGCTCGCGGAGGCTCCGCGCTGACGCCCCGGTATAAAACAGAGGTGACGTTCCTGGAGCCAGCGACAGCAGCACCTCCCTGCTCTGCCTCGCCAAATATTCATGGGCATTTATCAGGGCCTTATTATTCACCTATAGTCTTATTTAATAAACTCCTGCTCTCCCCAGCCACGATGTAAGGGTACAGGGACAGTGTTTGTGACGGCCTTTTGCCTAAAAATATTTATATGAGATATGATCTATTTCTGTGTGTTCCTCACACAGCCCCAGCCCGAGCCCCGGCCTGTGCAGGCACAGGGAGAAACTACTGTTATACACATTGATACTGATGCCTGTGTTTTAATGAATAAAGAAATTCACAGTTGGGCTGTGGATCAAATGTGTCGGGCAAGTGGCCGTCTGCAGTGGAGGGAGGAGATGTCGGCTCGGGGCTCGGAAATACGCCTGGCTGGGAAGAATGGAACGGGAATGATGCCTCGCACCGACAAGCAGACTTGGGGTGTGTGATAGACTTTGTTCATTTGATTCTCAGAACTCAGTCGGGGTTAAATTGGAATCCAGACATCAAAGAATTCTTCCAGCAGCCCCAAATTTTGCCCGTATAATTTTTTTCTTGCAGTTGTCATAATTGTAGCTAATTTCACACTGCAATTTTTTTTTTTTTCTGTTTGAAGTATTTTCCTAAATATGCACAGAATGTGGGAATGGGATTATTCGTTCTCTCTGGTGTTTCCCTGATTGTCACAGCCAGGCAGTTCCAAGCCCTCGGTGGCTGTGAGGAACCATTGGGTTTGGTGGGGTGTGTCCACATCCCCTGAAACTCGCGGATCGGAGCAGGATCCTGAAATCTGAAGGGAGGGGGAGGCTCAGGGCTGGAAATAGCAACGCCCTTCTCTCTGTTCCTTTTTTTCGCCCGACTGTTGTGTCTGAACACAAGCGTGTGGTGCTGCATATTTGGTGGGTTTGCAGATTTCTGTGCGATTTTTATCTGAAGGTCAGGGCTGTGGAAATACATCAGGCTGGGATTTGGGATGTTTGCCATTTGCCATTTAGCCTCGCTCCTGCTTATCAGATCGCTGGGAGCACGGGCCTAATAAACCAGGGAGCTGCTCCGAAAAGGAAAAATAAATATTGTTCTGGTTTTATGGAGTCTCTTTACTATTACACAGCTGGAGATTTAAATGTATTTATTTAAGTTTTTGCCTTTTTGCTTTGGAATTGTGGAACTATGGCTATTTATAATTTCACTGGATATTTGCATATATTAATTTTTTAAATTAAAAATTTATTTCCTTTTTTTCCACATTGGAAAAATCAAAAAGGAAAAAAATTGTAGGAAAACCATGGCAGAAAGGGGGAATGGGGAGGGGACAGGGGCCTTCTCTGCATCCAACATCAGTTTGAAACCAAAACACAGTATTTGAGATTTCTCCTGCGGGGGGTTTTGGGCTGTTTCTTCCCTTCTCCCATGGAACAACCCCCCCAGTGCCATGCACAGAGTTCCTGAGCCATGGCACAGCGAGTCACTGCTGGGGCTGGCAGAGCCACAGCCAGGGCTGTGCTGGCCTCAGTTACTGCAGCCCAGGACTGGAATTACCAACAGCGGCCATGCCATTTGCATCTTTAATTCCCATTCTTAATGCTGGTTTTTATGGTCAGGATCAGGCCTAAGCAAGTGTGCAAGAAGGGGGCAGCCTGCAAATGGTGTTTAAACCCAACACTTTCAGAATACTCACCAGGAGGCACCGTTTCCTCTGGCCCAATGCTCTGACATCTGCAGGCCCTGTGGTGTACGGATGCCTCATGGCACAGGAGTGCTGCTGGTGGCACAGGGATGTCCCACGGCACAGGGGTGCTGCTGGTGGCACAGAAGTGCCCCATGGCACTGGGGTGCCCATGGTCTGGCCAGCTGGAGGCAGTGGATGCCAGCAGCACCCAGCTCCTGGGGACCCCATTTTCCTGGTGGCGCAGGGCTGTTCAGGCACTTTGGGAAGTGGCTGTGGCTCCCAGGCTGTTGTTAGTGGCTCCATTTGCACCAAGCCACCCCAGCTGTATCTGTGCACAAGCCCCTTCCTTCCTGATCACCTCATGGCCAAAGCCCATCCGACACAGGAGCCTGTTTTTCTCTGGAACTGGCTGGAGGGGGAGGGAGAGGACTGAAAGGCCACGACAATCCTTAGGAAAACATTCGTTTGTTATTTTAATATTTTTGAAAGGAAAGCATTTTGCTCCTGTGTCGATACCTTTTTGTGGTTTATTATTTTGTTGCTAATTTACTTAACCATTAGCAAATTAAGGTGGATTATGGCTTGGATGCATTAAAAGCACCAAGGAGTTGTGGTCCTTGTGGCTATTTCGGGCAATGTCATAAGCACACTCTTTTTTTTTATTGTCCTCCTAGGGAGCAGAATTTGAACTTAATATTCCATGAAATAAGCCATTGTAATCACGTTGGGTTAATAGAAGAAGTAAAATTGCCTCTCCTCTCACAAGACATTAGAGCAAGGCTGCATTATTAAAGTTTTCTTGCGGACAGGCGGTTTAAAATATATCCTCAGTGGCTGACGCAAGTCTTTTCAGCGGGGATGACAGCTTTTCAGATCTTAATAGGCTGTTCATTTCTGGCCTACGAGTTTTCAGCATTTCTTCTTTTCAAGCCAGGCTGTGACATGATGGCTAAAAACTGACATAAAGAAGTGCCATGTACTGTGAAAACCTTTATTCACTAAGTGGCTCCATGTAAATTGGTGTCAATAAGCAAACAATTAGAACTTTAAAAAAAATTGTTGGTTTAAATCCCTTTTCTCCTTAATCATTTGACCTAAAAATCTCTCCTTTCTTTCTCCTTTCTTTGGAAGTGGTGCATATAAACCAATGCAAAGTGTTTTGCAAGTGAAAGTGGATCAGATCTTTGTTGGAAGTCAGTTAATGATATTTAGCCAAGGTGAGCTTGGCATAATGTTTTTTGTCTTTGAAATAAAATTTACAGTGAACTAAATTCCAGGTAAACGATAAAGGATGGAGTAGGGATTGGTTCTTCTGCCCTTTCCCCCCACACTCCCAGTTTCCCCTGTTTCGGAGCCACAGCCTCCTGCAGCACGAATAGCCACCGTGTTCTGGGAGTTTAGCTAATTTCAAGAAATTTGGTCTTGTTCATGCTTTCTGGAGATTCTTTACTTGAATTATTTGCAGAAAAGGCTTTTTTCCTGTGTCATTAGGTGAAGAAAAGGCACAGCACTTCATGCTTTCCCCACTCTTGCTTGTCCCAGGAAAAAAAGGGTTCAGCAGAGCTTTTCATTCCTGTTTTAATTTATGATTTCTTCTTTTCTTTTTATAACTCGACCCCTTTCCTCGCTCCTTCTTCCCGATGGCTCCAGCAGGGCGGCTCACGGCCGCTCCGATGGCTCCGGGGCTGGCTGCAGGCAGCGGTGCCGGGGTCGCTGGGCTGGAGGCCGGCGGGCCAGGGGACGCTGCGGAGCCTCCTGCCCTTCCAGCTGCTCCACACTGGGCTCCGCAGTGTTCCCTGGGCATGTCACCTCCCGACCTTCACCCCATACTCACAGCCTTCTGTTCCAGGCGGCCATTGAAGGCAGATTGCTCTCTGGAGGAGGCGAAGTGGCTTCACCTCGCTTTCTGCAGTACTTCTGCGGGGTTTTAGGCACTCCCCAATGTAACAGGGCATAAAGGGAGACGGCAGGAGGAGGGCAAACTGTTGCATTCCTTCTGAGGCTGGGGGATGGTGTGGTGCTGTGTGGCCAGTGCAGAGCTGCTGATGGTGTGAGGGCACGTGGTGCTGGCCAGGAGGGACTGGACATGGCCCTGTGGATACAGGGAGCACATCCTGCCCAAAAACCCGGAAAACAAGGGTCTGGCTGGGGGTATGGCAGTGCCAGGGCAAGTGGTGCCTTCAGCCCAGAGCCCCTGGGCCATCCTGGGGGCAGCGGGGCAGAGCCCAAGGCACAGCCCCACACAACATGGATTTGTCCTCTGAAACCTGCTGCAGTTCATCTGAGCGGAACCTGGAGGTGAACCTCTCCACCAGGGGGAACAAGCAGGTGCACCTTGGAACAAAACCAGCTGGGCTGGAGTCCATGGCTGGGCCATGATTTAGTGTAACAAGCCTGGTTGGGAGGTGACTTTACCTGGGGCAGTTTTTCATGGTCACTTTTTTAAAGAGCCTTTTCAGATGCCAAAAACGCTACCAAAATGCAGTTACAAAAAATCCCAGAATGGTTTGGGTGGGAAGGGACCTCACAGCCCATCCCATCCCACCCCCTGCCATGGGCAGGGACACCTTCCACTGTCCCAGGCTGCTCCAAGCCCTGTCCAGCCTGGCCTTGGACATTTCCAGGGATCCAGGGGCAGCCACAGCTGCTCTGGGCACCTGTGCCATGGCCTGCCCACCCTCATAAGGAACAATTCTTTCCCAATATCCCATCTATCCCTGCCCTGGGCAATGGGAAGCCATTCCCTGTGTCCTCTCCCTCCATCCCTTGTCCCCAGTTCCTCTCCAGCTCTCCTGGAGCCCCTTTAGGCCCTGGCAGGGGCTCTGACTCCTCGCTGGATCCTTCTCTTCTCCAGTGAACAACCCCAGCTCTCCCAGCCTGGCTCCAGAGCAGAGGGGCTCCAGCCTGGAGCAGCTCCAGGGCCTCCTCTGGACTCACTCCAAGAGGTCTAGGTCCTTATTTTTGGGGCTCCAGTGAGGAACTGGTCTAAGTCCACTTGAGTGCTTTAAATCACTTGATATCAGTGACCTTATGTTTGTTTCCTAATTAAAGAATATATTAATGACTTCAACAGGAATTTCTCACAGACCAGGGCAGGTGTGAACATTTGAGGGTGCTCAGGCACTGCAATGGGGGAGTGACAGGGGAGTCCTGGAAAGGAATTTTTACAAACAAAATGGCTGATTATTGCCTTTAATTCTTAAAAATCCATGACAAAATTATATCCTAATTTTACAATAATATAACTTTGGAAGTATATGAATGAAGGAGAATGTGGCAGCTGGCTCTGGAAACCTGGTTATTTTCAATCACTTGCAATGAAAACTATATTCAAAGATGGTTTAATTCTAAGCTTTCATTCAGTTCTGCCTGGAGACAACAGGCTGTGGTACTCCTCAGAATCCATGGGATTTTTCTTTTAAACAAAGCTGTAAGTGAGATCTACCTCCAAAGGCTCAGCTGGGCCCCGAGGAGTCGGGCTGAGAGCTGGGATCCCTCAGTGTGCCCTGTGTGCTTCTCCTCCTGACTTCCAGAAACACGGTCAACATGCTTCTCCAAGTTTCCAGGAAAAGGCCTAGAACACTACAAACACAATTAAAAGAAATCAAAGGTGTAATGAAAGCTTTTGCCTTTACTGCAATTAAAGTAGCAAACATTTCTTAAAATTTCCAGAAATAACTGAAATTTATTTAGGTATAACAGGACAAATTAGGACATATTGCTTACACTGAAATGCAATTCCAAAAACTATATTGATGATGTCTGAAAATTTTCTACAATTTGATAATTACACAACATTTAGCAATTAAAGAAATTATTCCTGTTGTTCCTTTTAAAGCAAAGGACAAGGAGCCGTGGCTAGAGTCCTCGGAGGCTGGCTGGCCTGCCCCCAGATTTGTGTTTATATATCTTGCAATATTTTTCGGTAATCAAGGCAATGCCTTTAAATAAAAGTGAAAAGTTATGTGACCTTGGTTGTCAGACTCAATTTAGACTCCGCTGCAACACTTCGCATTTTATTTTTTAAATTAGCTGTTGCCATCTTTTACAATTTGTTTATAGGCAGAAAGAGCCACATGGAATGGGAAGTATCAGGGAGGAGTTGAGAGGTGCTGCTTTCGCCTCAAATAGAGGCATTTTTATTAACTTTAACAGCTTTGGTTTTTTATTATTTTTCCCTTTGATCTGTTTTCTCAGGTGGTGCCCTGATTCATTCTGGTTTTCTTTGCAAAAAATTTGTTTCCTTTTTTGAAGAATGTTGGGATTCTGTTGCCCCTTCTGGGGGAACACACTGGGTTTTTGGGAAGCTCACCATTAAAAGGTGTGTAAGGAACATTAAAATGTTCCCTCTTGGGTTACACTTACTGAACCATTTTGTTTCCCAGCTGTTTTTGGCCTGTTACAAGGATCAGGAAAAAGGGAGTTTGCTGTGCCCATGGTGTCCATGGCCCCATGCTGGCACCACCTCCCTCTCCAGTGCCCCATTCCAGGGTGGATTTTCCTCCCTTGGACATTTGCGCAGGCTTTGGTGTTGACTCCTCCCTTCCCTTCACTTCACTGCCAATACCTATGGATTTTCCCCACCTTTATGGCTGAAGTGGGTCATCTGCTTTGCCAGGGACACCAATCAGCCCCTCATTTTTCATAGGATACATTTTGAAAACATATGTAAAATAGGACTGAAAATAGCGTTCCAAATGTCAGCAGCCCTGTAGCATCTTGTCTGAGCTGCTCTGCTTTACTGTTTGGAACAGATGAAGTAATTCTACTCAATGAAAACCAAAAGCAAAAAAGAATTGTAGCAAAACTACAACATTTTGTAGTTGTGGCCTGGCACACAGGGCGGCGGCCGCTCTACTTTTGAGAGTGGAATAGAAAAGGGAAAGTTTGAGGCTTGCATTCATGAAAAATACAACAACTGTTTTGACCTAAATAGAATAAAAAATGAAGGAAGAGGAAGATCATATGGCAAACCACAAACATCTGAGCACGTTGTGCTTCTCTGGCTCCTTTTTGAATATGAGAATTCAATGACTGTAAAATCAGGGCCTGACTGAAGATAGGGTGATGGTGTGGGCAGCACCCCCAGAGCTGCTGCACAACAATGACATGGACATATCTCACATTTATCATTTCAGCCTTTTCTCTCCCACAGCTCTGCATGCATTTTCAGGGGAATTGGTACATTAAAATGCATACTGGGGAGTGTTTTAGGCTTGATAGAGTCAATTGGGTTGTTCCATATGATTCTTCCGCTACCACAAATTATAATTAGATCGTTTCAGTTGGTTTTCATTTTGTACTCCTAATAAGAAGAAAACTCTTATAGTCTCCTTAAGTAAAAGTAGGAAATTAACACATATTAAAATACATCTTTAAAGCTTTAACCCAGCCTATCGGTGCGAGAGACGATGGGCTGCCAATTACTGTGTGAGTCTGCGGCAGCAGCGCACAGTTTGTAACTCTCTCTGCAGTCCTGTTTGGGGACAGTGTTGCTTGCTTTTGAAGAAAGAGCTTTTTAAAATGCCAAGTGTGTGGCCTGGCCCGAAGAGGCACCTGCTGTTCTCATCGGGCCATCAGAGACGCCACACCTGGAGTAGGAAAGGGCAGAAGGCAGCTCACCCAAAGGGCTCCTGTCTGCTGAGGACCTGCCGTGCCTGGGCTTGGGGTTGCCTTTCTGGAGCGCTTTCCCCCAGCCCAGGCTGCTGGGGCTGCAGGTATGGCCGGGCTGGCTCGGCCATCAAAGAGCCGCCGGCTTCGTAATGCGGGGCCGGGCCCCCGCCCCCTCTTTGAGCATATTCTATCCCCACGTTATTGCATCAAACATCCCTTCTAATACAATACCACAGGAAACTAAGGGCCCTATTCAGAGATTACATGCACCCCATGGAAGGGTGCTTTTCATCTATTGGAAACCTGATTTAAAACCCAGCCCTATGTGACTCTTCCCTGTACTGTAACTTGCACAAAACGGGGAGTTCTTGAGGTTTCCTGTATTAGTCCCTGCTCCTTTGACACGCCTGGCACAAGCCCGACAGGGTCTCATTGTGGCATTTTTATTAAGAAAGAGGATGCTGATTCTTTTTTCTCTGTCAGCTGCTGAAATAAGAAGGCTTTAAGAACAAAGCAAAAACTTGTGCCAAGTGGAGACACAAGAGGATTATAATTCCCAAAGGAAGGTGGATGTTCCCCACACCAAAACACTGTCCTAATGAGCCAATGGGTTCTTCTGGTAAATATATTTAGGGAGAAGTACATTTGGGTGCCATCTCTGCTCATTTATTCTTCAAACTGTAATGCCTCACATTTTGGGTTTCACTATATTGCATTTTAAAACTAATGATGCATTCATTCTCCGAGCAAATCTTATTTCTAAGCCCTAATTTAATAGAATTAAACTCTAAGCTGAATTGGTTTTATGAGATAAAACTCTGAAGTTGATAACTGCATTTAGGAATAGTTCAGGTATTGAGTTTCTAATTTGCTTCCTGAGCATGGAAATCCCTCAGATAGTCAATATTGACGCCCTGTAATTGGTAAGAGTGGGGCTTGCTGAGTTTCCTCTCGGGTGCTGAAGCGATGCTCGGAGCACGGGCCCGGGACTGCGGCCAAACCCTGCCGGGCCCAAGGCTCTGCCTGCCCGGGGCCGGCTCCGCACCCTCCCAGCGGCACTGCCTGCCCGGGGCCGGCTCCGCACCCTCCCAGCGGCACTGCCTGCCCGGGGCCGGCTCCGCACCCTCCCAGCGGCACTGCCTGCCCGGGGCCGGCTCCGCACCCTCCCAGCGGCACTGCCTGCCCGGGGCCGGCTCCGCACCCTCCCAGCGGCACTGCCTGCCCGGGGCCGGCTCCGCACCCTCCCACGTGCCATGCCAGCAATGATCCCTCTACCTCCAAGGAAAAAGGTAGTTCCACCTTTGCTGGGGTTCAGCTCGGACTTGGAGCTGTTGCTTCGTGCTGCCATTTTCCCAAGAAGAGCGAGACAGGACTTGAGGAGATCATCTCCAGATGAACTAATGTTGCTATTCAGATATAACCCAGGTCTTAATTCTGCTGCTTGGAAGCCCCTGGATGCTCTCTCAGGAGACACCAGCCAGGTGGGGAGTTGATGCCACTCGTGCTTTGTGGCACCTCCAGATTTTGCTCTGTGTTCCAAAGTACTTGATTTTCCTGCTTTATTACAAGAATGGTTTGGGAACTAAGCCTGAAGAAGAACAGACTTATAAAACACCTGGATTTCACAAATTTACCAATGTTTAGTTACAGATAGGGAGAACTGCAAATAAAGCACAATCCTCTCTCAGGGAAATCACCAAATAGTTAATTTGGAGCTCCCTGAAGCTTTGGTGAGTGAGGATGTGTGCACACAGATAATGCAGCGAGTTTCCACTTAGTGAAGTTTGTTGGTGGGTGCCTCTGCGGAGAAACAAGTTATTGAGCCTAGTTCCAAAAACTAAATAAAAGCAGAGAGTTGTGTGATTAAAAAAAAAAAAAAAAAAAAAAAAAAAAAAAAAAAAAAAAAAAAAGAGGGGAGAGAAAACAACCTGGTTTTATTGTAGTTGCTTAATAAAAGGGTTTGGTTTGTACCTAGTCTGTAATGATTTAAAGCATTGGGAAGACGTTTGCCAGATAGTTTGTCTCCCTCATTAGGGTAATGAGATTTTAATTGAAATTTTCCCCAACCTCCTCCTCTTACTCCAGGTGTCTTCCCTGCATTTAAAACCCTCTGTATAATATTAAATGAAGGAGAACACAGACCAGTTGATGCTGCCATGTTTTGTCAGGTCTAAAACCAGGCAGGGTTGATGATGTAAGGTCAGTTCATAGAGTCACAGAGTCACAGAATGGTTTGAGTTGGAGGGGACCTTAAAGATCATCTGATTCCAACCTCCTGCTGCAGAGCAGTGGCTGGACTCTGGTGATGCTGAGGTGCTCGGGGCCTGCTGGGCAGCCTGGAGGGCTCTGGGGGCTGATTCTTGCTTGGTGTCATTGATTTCAGCCTGAAGCCTGAGGCCAGGGGTGCTGGTGGCATTGGGAAGGGCTGTGTGATGTGGCACAGCTGGCTGGAGCTGTGCCGGCAGGGGAGGCTGCTCCGGAGGGAGAAACAGCTGTCCTTGGCTCTGCCCATCCTTAGCTCTGTCCATCCTTGGCTCTGCCCATCCTTGGCTCTGTCCATCCTTGGCTCTGTCCATCCTTGGCTCTGCCCATCCTTGGCTCTGTCCATCCCTGGCTCTGCTTTGCCTGCCCGTGCTGTGACTCAGCCAAGCCCCTAATGCGAGGTTTCGCTCGGCTCTCAGCAGCGACACGTGCGGTTCCCTGGAACGCCTGGAAATTTTAGTCATTTTGTGAAATAACTGGTTTCATAATACAACAGTAACACGTCCACTGAGCCAGCAGTCGGGTGACAGGGTAACGGGGGTTGCTCTTTCCTCCTGCAGCCACGCAGCTTCTCTTCTGTATTCTCAGGGATTAAAGTTTCTTCTCCCTACCAAGAGTATAAAGGCAGCTGTTTAGCGATAAACAGTTGCAAATGATAAACAAATCAATATTTGGTAATGTTATGATGCACTCACATCTCTCAGATACACACGGAATGATTTATAGAGTACAGCATTTCAGGGCTGACCCTTGCAGGTCTCAGAAAGCACTTAAAAAATAAATTTACCCTGGCCTCTCTCACCCCATTTCAAAAAGGGTGACAAAGATGAAGTAATTTATAAGTCACACTTTTATTAATGCTTTTAACTTTCATATACTTGGCTTTCTTGCCCTCTGAGCAGCTAAGTGCAGCTCTTGGTCGAATGGTAACCTTCGGTGCTTTGAGAGGGGTTTTGTACAAATGATCAACTCATAAATAGGTGCTGTGCTCCGCA
This sequence comes from Cettia cetti, assembly GCA_013401135.1. Classification (NCBI taxonomy): domain Eukaryota; kingdom Metazoa; phylum Chordata; class Aves; order Passeriformes; family Sylviidae; genus Cettia; species Cettia cetti. The sequence continues at coordinate 17,125 of VZUI01045520.1, read as the reverse complement.
TTATCCTGCCATAAATTCCCAGGACCTTTCAAGTACATCAAGAAAGAGCAACTTGAACTAGGCGTTCTGCGCTCGAGTTTACAGACTAATGCAGTCCTAATGAGCAGCTGGGCAAAGGGTTTCCAGAGCATGTCTAATGCTTTCTGTGCTGATCCTGGGCTGGAAGAGCCTGTGAGGCAGGAGGGAGGTGGCTGTGGCAGGAGGGCCCCTGTGGTAGCAGGGCCCCCATGGCAGAACCGTGATCTGGCTGGGAAATGTGGCAGGGGGACGTGGCGATGGCAGGAGGGGCATGGCTGAGGTCACCTCCCCTCTGCAGCTCCGGCATGATTTTTGTTGTGAACTCACAGTCATGGGGAGTATAGGGAACATTAACTGGATTAATGTGTATTGACTATTTATCACCCCTCTGATTATAGGTGTTGTTGGGAAAAATTTGATCTAAAAGAGAACAATACACAGATAAACTTCAAAATGCTTCTCATAGTGGATTCTTGCCGTGCCTGTAGCCCTCACAACGACCCTGCTGGGACACCCAGCCAGCACTTGTGTGGCTGCCTACCAACATCTCCAGAGCCTTTTCCATACAGTAACCACCTGCTTGGGGAAGGGTTGTGTGGTGATGCTTGTTTGAACAAAACCATGCCTGTACCAAACAGCCTCTGCAGCCCTTAGCAGGTATGGTTGACACAAATGAATTGTTCAACTTCAGCTCTCTCCACGAAATGTAACCCAGCCTGGGAGCTGCTGCTGAGGGAGAGCTCAGCCCATGGAGGGGAGATCTGCTGGCACCCCTGTCCTGTCTTGGTGAGCCTTCAGATGGCAAGCAGGGGCATAACCTGAAACCCAGGAAACTCCATTTCAACCCCAGAAAAGCCTTTTGCACTTTGAGGGCAGTCAGACTCTGACACAGGCTGCCCACAGTGTTTGTGTAGTCTCCATCCTTGAGATTTTTATCTGGACATGGTCCTGGACTCCTGCTCTGGGTGACCTTGCTGGAGCAGGTGGGTTGGACTATATGATCTGCAGACATGACTTCTAACCTTGGTTCTATGACCCTGTAGTCCCCTGCAGCATCATGTCTGAGGGTTGATTTATTCCGAGAAGCAGAGGCAGCTCTTCCCAGGGGGAAGTGTCATCAGGACCTGTTCTGCCTTAGGAGGAAGAATGCTGTGTCCAGCTGCAGCTCCGTTGAGGCAGCCAGAGCCCATCTCTGCTAGATCTGAGTGGGGAGGGTTGGTCATTGGGGTCAGGTGTCTAATTATGAATAATGAGGGAAGGGAAGTGTGGTAAACGCAGAATTCTTTTCTGGAAGAACCATGCTTTAGGCCTCTCTGGTGCACTTCTGCTGTGGGAGCCTAATGATAAAGGAGCTTATTTTGGACTTGGAGCTGTAAGGATTCCTCTGGGCTTCTTGCTAATTCTTTCAGGGGGTCTTTTATTGCAAAGGTCTGCTTCAGGGATGAGGGCAGTGGGCTACACCTGGTCCCTGTGCCTGACCATACGAGCAGAGCAGCTGCTCTGAGTTAAGGTACAGTGAGTTTTCTTGCTCTGGTTTGCTTGTTGAACTCTGCAGTTGTAGGAATCAAAAGATGACTTTAATTCCAAGTGTCTCTGATGAAATGCCCTTGTGCAATGTATGTAGCCTGAGCAGGGAAGGTCCTGCTGGAGTCTGCTGTTCTTGACCGGCCTGTCCATTGTGTTTGGAGTGCTGAATTGGTGCTTTGTGGTTCCTGTCTTGAGGAGGCTTTAGGAGATCTTTGTGGTGGGGCTGAGGGCAGCTGGGACTTAAGATTTCTTGAGCCTTGCTCTAGTGAAAGAGCATATCCTGGCAGATCTTGATACTAAGTCCCCCTCAAACTCCTGCTTTGTCTCCTTCTCCATGCAAGTATGATCTTTTTCCTGGTATTGTTTTCACTGTTACTGTCTGAAATATAGTCTATGTGCTCAGGTGTCACTTGCAACTGGTGGCTGTGAAACCACCTTGAACTGTCTACCTTAGGCAGCTCCTGCTGGACTGTCCAGTGGAATATTGTGGGTTTGGGTATATGATGTAGCAAAAATACACGTGATTTTTACTTGAAAGGAACTTATTTGTGCACATAAGACTTTCATTATTAGTATGGTGAAAGCTGTGTTGGGTTTTTGACTTGATTGCTGGGAAATTTCCTGCACCAGGCTGGAGTTTTTTAAAAGAAAATCTCCCTTGAAAAGCTGTAGGAACTTTAATTTTTAAAAAATGTCCACAGACCCTTGTGTAATAAAGCATTTGAAGCTGGGGCAGAGCAGCATGGGTTGAGGCTCTTTGAGTGCATTGATTACCCTTTTTGGAATCGGATCCATCTGCCAATTACGCCAGAAATGGGGAGGGGGAAAAAAAGCTCTTATTTTGGTATAAATATGTAATGCAGTGCATGGGAAAAGCAAATTCCCTGGATTCAAACCATATGGCCGGGCTGAACGTGGGCACTGTCTGGTCTGTTATTAATGGATATTGTTAAGTCTGGGATCAATGTGGAGTCGCCCCTGAATGCAGTGTCTGGTGGCCAGGAGGAACTGCTTGAGGTAGCTGAGGGGCAGCAGGTGGGGCTTGGGGGGTTTGGAACAGAAATGGCTTTTCACTATCACCCTTTCCCGTGTGCTACATTTGGAAAAATGTAGTTAAAGGAGAGAAGTGAATTTGCTTGGGATTTTGTGCTTTACTGAGACTTCCTACACGTAGTTTTTCTTTTTTGAGTAGTTAATGACAGCAGTAGGGGTATAACAGGTAGGAAATTACTTCATCTTCCTAAGGAGAAGATGATGGGGAAAACTTCAGTGAGCTGGAACCCGCAAAGTTCTTGGTGTCCTGCTTTTCTTCTCCCACCCTCTGGAGTCACTGTGCTTTCTCCTTGAGGGTTTGATTTATAGCAGTGTATAATTTACAGCTTTGCTGCTCGTGGTTGTACCAGGTGTGTGCTTTGCACGCATCGTCACAGTTGGTGGAGGAAGGCATGCTCCTCCCAAGCTGGAAGCTCCTGGGAGGTTTGTCCTGCTCAAGGTCTTGGGGGCACCTGCCCAGCCCCGGAGGCTGCAGGCAGTGATGAAGGTGATGTGTGACACCTCTGTTAGGCAGCTCCATGCCTTCACTCACATGAGCTTCACTCGCTGAGTGAAGGTACACAAGTGTCAGTCTGTGGCTGACCACCTAAAGGAGCGTTTCCACGGGTGTTCTCATCCTGACTCCCCCCTGGGTCAGCACTGAAATGAAGCAGTGACCACTATATCTGGATTTCCCCCAGTTTCTCTGTTCCACTCCATATGTACTGACACGTTACGTACAAGCCTTTGTATGTTAAAGCTGCCCATTCCAGCTCTCAGTTGGTGTAATTCTGCTGTTAATAATTTAAATGATGAAGTAGAGTTGGTGAGAACAATAACCGTGAAATGGATGGCGCTGGGAGCAGTGCAGGGCATAAATCCGTGAAAACTTGAGGCTCTGCAGTGGAGCATCTGGGTGGATTAGTGGCTCTGGGTGTGAGCCTGCTGCAGGAGGGGCAGGTGGAGCCTCAGCAACTCCAGCCTGGCATCTCTGCTGTGAGGCAAACCCAGCAAAACACCAAAGGCACAACCAGCTACAAGGTAACCTCAGTAATACTGGGAATGGAGATGCCTGTGGTACTCTGTGCTGTTCTTTCAGTTTGGTGTTCAGTCAGATGTTTTGATGAAATTCTCCCCTCCTCAAAGGTGCTGATTTTTATTCACACCCAGATCCCTTCTTACTTGGCTCAATCTCCAGCTTCTAAATCAGAAAAGTTTGAGTGAAGCCTTGGCAGACAGGATCCCCTGTACTCTGTTCTCACAGCTGTGTGTATTGCTGAGGTAACAAGTGACAGGGCAAGAGGAAACAGCCTCAAGTTACACTAGGGGAGGTTTAGGTTTGGTAGTGGGGAAAATTTCTTCATTGAAAAGGCTGTCCAGGCTGCCTGGGGCAGTGCTGGAGTCCCCATCCCTGCAAGTGTTCAAAAACTGTGGGTGTGGCACTTGGAGATACGGGTTAGTGCTAAGCATGGTGGTGGTGCTGGGCTGAGGGATGAACTTGATTATCTCAGAGGTATTTTCTAACCTTAATGGTATTATGATTCTCTGGGTTGTCTGGATATTACAGTTTCAGAGTCTTTTGGTCCCTTAAATGGGAAGGAGCAGGGTCTTCTTCCCATCCAGCCCTTCAGCTGTGCTGTCACCGCTTCAACAGCTGGAAGATGACTTAGTCTCTGCTCTGTCCACTCCTGCAATTCTCCAGTCTCTTGGAAAATGGCCTAAAATTTCATGGTTTCCAAGAAAGGATTAAAACAAGTCACCTCAAAAGTTTAGATAAGGAATCCTGAAGTGGGTGTTTTGGGGGGCAGTCCCATGCTTTGCAAGCACCCAAATATGAATTTGCATGCCTGGGAGTGTCTGTGTGCCTGGTGAATCCCAGCGGTGGTGCTGTCATTGGCTGCCACAGCTCGGGGAACACGGCTCACTGGTAACCGCATCGGGCTTGTCACAGGAGGAGACATGAGGTGGGATTTGCAAATTGCTTAAACTTACTGCACTTAATTATAGGCAGACCTGCCAAGCAGCTAAGAGAGGCTGTGGGCTTCGTTAGGCGGCCGTGCCCAGCCCCGCCACGGCGGAGTTTGCCGGGCTCAGGGCCGTGTCCCTGGGCCGTCCTTGCAGAGTGATGGGATCTGGCCGTGACATTTCATTATGCTGATTTTAACTGGCATGAGGAGAACTTGTGGACAGGCTCCAGTCTTGTGAGGGATAGGAAAGAGTGGAAAAAGCAAACCATAAATTAAAATAATAACAGTATGGGCCAACAAACAGCACACACATGTGCAACAAAGAGAGGCGACCTAATAAATACATTCACTTTGATTTACGGTGTTGTGATAATCCAGACCGTCATCCTCGCTGTGGTTGGGAGGGTTTTTGTGTGGTGATGAAGGACAAAATCAATGGTGGGTCTTTTCATTCTTTTAATAAGAAGAAAATAATTCCCCCTCTGTGTTCTTCCAGTCTTGGGACTTGGCTTCAAAACCCATATAAATCTGTGAAAATGTAATTCTGCCTTAGGAGCCTCTTCCTCCTGCTCCTGGAGGACAGTTTTCCTGGAGGTGTTTGAGCTTTGGCTCATAAGCCTGTCTGCTCTGGCCCACCTTCAGCTTCCCCTCCTGTTGGCTCGCCTGGGGATGGCCCATCCTGCCATTGATTTGATTCCCTTGAAGGGAATAACACACCTGAAATTCTGCTGCAAGAGTGGAACAAACATCCTTTGGGTCTGTAAGAGACAGTTGTTCGTTCTTAATATCACAGTCACGGAATGATTTTGGAAGGGACCGTGCAGCTCATCCTGTCCCACCCCCTGCCATCAGTGGGGACACCTTCCACTGTCCCAGGGTGCTCCAAGTCCCCGTCAAACCTGGTTGTTTTTCGGGTTTTGTTTCTCTCATTGCATGCACACAGTAGAAAATACTGTGTTTAAATTGATAAAAATATTGATAAAATTAGCCTGGTTTATTTACTTGTTATTTTAGTATCAGCCTCATCATCACCATCATGTGATATTTCCGAAAAGAAATTACAGTAATCTTAGAAATGCTTTCCCAGATATAAATCAAAATTCCTGCTTTCCCTGCCCTCAACCAAGGATAGTTAAAAAAATTAAACATATAAACTCTTTTCTTCTCTCTGTGGAATTAGCTGATGAGTAATTTAATATATGTGTTTTGTGGTGCACTATTGTGAAATATATTTCATTAGCTTTAAGTGCATTAGCTGATACTTTAAATTCTATGAAAATGGGAGTATAGTTTCGAGCTTGAGCTTTTTGCACAATGTGTGTGTGTTCTTCCCGAGCTGGAGTAGCAAACACTTCACTTCAGTGTATATATAGTTCAGCCCTGGAAGGGAAGTTTTGAAGTTTGTGCATAGAAAACACAATTATTGCCAGATTAAATTATCAGGGTAAACCTAATAGATGTTTTTTTGTGGGTTTGGTTGTTTGTTGTTTTGTTTTTTTTTTTTGTGTAGGGAGCCCCCATTTTTTCCTGCTAAATGTGTTCATGGTGTTTGTGTTGCAAAGGCTTTTCCTGCTGTTCAGGAGGGTGGGTGTGTTCTGTGTGCATATCCAGAATCCAGCAGAGGCTGGATTTCTGCAATGGGGAGATGGAGTGAGGGAAGGAGGGATCCACCCCACAGGGCAGCCTCAGGCAGGCTGGAGTGATGCTGGACCCCCAGGCTGGGCAGGGGTGGTGGGGACCTACAGGCACCACATCCCAGGGTCACACACGGGGATTTCCCTCACTGGGGGGACAGCTGGGTTTCTGCACTTACCACACTGTTTATTTCCAGCCCCTGAGCATCCCTGCTCTTGCTCAGGGTCTAGGACCTGTTCTTCCATATTCTGTGCAATTTTTAAATCACTTTTCTGTGGCCTTTAACCCCCACAGATTATATTTTGGGGAGCTGCAGAGGACAAGTCCACTGTCAGAGCAGAAAATCAAATTTTTTGATGTGATGTTGTTGCATTAAAAGGGCCAATCTCGTGTCATGTAACATGTGAATAATGGGACTAGCATGTGATGTCAAAAATTTCCAACTGCCTCATAAATAAATGCAGTCACTCCCCTCCCCCCAAAAGGTCACCCCGCTTGAACCCAGGCTCGCATCCCAAATTACCAACGCGCTCGGAGTCAAGGTTAAAGGTACAGTATCCCCTTTCAAAAGGCACATGTCAGTGTCTGTGCTGGGAATGATAAATAACGCCTGGAACAGGCTATCAATTTCCCAGGGCCCTGCCTCCGTCGCTGCTGTGCCGGGCTTCGCCGAGCCCCAGGGAGGGAGCGGATCCCTCGTGCTCCGAGCCTGGCCGTGCTTCTGGCCTGGCCGCCCCTCGGACCCAGGGGCGCTGTCCCAGCAGCTGCCCGCTCTCTGGGTGAGTGGAGCCTGTCAGTGTCACCCCCCTTGGCCCAGAAAAGTCCTTTGGAGAGCTGATTTCACACATCTTAGTGTTCAAAGCTTTATGTGCCCATAAGTCATTAAGGTTGCAAAATCAAGCGATGGACTGAAAAATTTTGGAAGTGCTCAGGTTTGCACATAACCCCTGACTCGCCCTCCCTGAGTGGATGTGTCTGACCCAGCCTGAAATGCCATCGGCTTGTGGGGCTGCTCCTGGGGAGGCCTTGGCTGACGTGGGCACAGGGAGCAGAGGTGCTGAAGGTGGGAACATCCCTCCTCTTTCCCTGCTGCTCCTGCCTCTGTTATTCGCTGTAGACAAGCTGAACAACACACAGGCTCCAAAATTGATCCATTCCTTCTTGATTCATCAGATGTTAAGTGGCATTGGGATGTAGTTGGGAAAAAACCCTCAACACTTCCTTGTGAAATACTGTGTCATCATATGACATAAAGCCCAAATAAATTGCTTTTAAGCCCTTTCTGCACACAGGCAGCAGAGTTGCCGTGGTTGAGGTCCTGTGCAGGAGTTATGTACCTGAATTTGGTTGAAAGGAGGCTGTGTGACTACAGCCAACAGAGAACTTGGTTGGTGATTGAGCAGCACCCCACAGCACCCTGCTGTGCTCACTGGATGGGGTCAGGCTCCTGGCCAGGCACAGCAAATTAGCATAGAATTCAGGCATGTCATCATGCATGTGCAAGAGAGGGACAAATTAAGGGTGAATAGGTAAATTTAATGATAGTATTTTCTAGTTTTTTGCAACTCAAGCATTTTATACATAGTTGGGTTTTTTAAAAAAAATAAACACCATGTGTGGTTCTTGGAGGGAGCAGCCACAAAAGGCAGTGGTTTCCATGGAGCATGTGTGGACTCAACTGGCTTGGCCAAGGGGGCTCCCATCAGCTGGGGGCTGGAGGACACCTTGTGCTCATCTGCTGCACCCGCAGATTTTCTAGGCATACCCTGCATTTGGAGTTCTGCTGTCTCAGGTCTTTGGCAGTTTGAGTGACTGGGGGTGTCTGTCCTTCCTGTGGAGGAGCGCTGGCAGGACGCAGTGGCGCTGCTGGAGCTGGGTGCAGCTGTTGGATCAGTGCAGGGACAGGGGAGCCCTCTCAGGGAGCGCCTCGGATGGGTCAGGGCGCTGCCTGTCCCTCCCTGGGGAGCCGTTTGTCCATGGCCTCGGCCACCCTGTGCCTCATCATCCTCTCCTGCAGGCAGCAGGGGCTGCTGAGATCAGACTTCCCGAGGAGCTGGGTGTCTCAGTGGGGGCAGCAGCCTGCACCCCTCTGTGCCCCCAAACCCTGCTGGGTGCTTGGGGATGTGGATGGGTGACCTCAACCCTGAGCAGTGACACATCCCTGCTGCAGCTGTTGCTTAGCCAAGGGAAGGATGGAGCTGATGTCACTGATCCAGCAGGGATCATAGTTGGTATTAACCAGCAGCTGTGATGGAGTTTCCCAGTCTTTAGATGCTGAGGTGTCTGTGTGGTACCTCTTGGCACACATTTTTACCTGGTACCTGCTCAGAGTTATCGCTGGCAGCTGCATCAGCCCAGAGTGTGGCAAATGTTGCCTCATAGCAAGCGTGAATGAGGACCTTCAGAAAGAACTTACACAGGTTAATAAGTTCTGTAGTCTTTTGTGAATTTGAAACTTTTTCTTTAAAAAACTGTTCAAGAAGCCTTTTCTATCCCTGGCTCTGTGCTAATGCTATGCTGAGTGCCACGTTGGTGGTGGGTCACTCCCCTGAGGTAGGAGAATGATGATTTGGGAGGTGAAGCCTGTCCCTGCCCAAGCAATAGCCTGTCTTCTTTTTACTGGTAGTGCTTCTTTGTTAGATTATACTTAGACTCGCAGTAGATGAACTAGTTGGGCACACGAAGCCCATATTCATGGAATCACAGAGTGATTTGCGTTGGAGGGGACCTCAAAGCTCCTCTTGTTCCACCCCCAAGCCAGGGCAGGGACACGTTCCACAAGAGCTCCATGTTTACTCGCAGGAAGGAATGGGGTGTATGGAGTCAGGGCGCGGCAGGCTGGCAGTCAGAGCAGGTGTGGCTGGCACTGCTGGGGTGGCTCTGGCACTCTCGGAGCCGCGCTGTTGGTGCTGCCCGTGCTGTGTCGGTGCTGCCCGGCTCCGCGGCACGGCCCCGGCCCCAGCCCGGCCGCGCCAGCCCCATCTGCTTTGGCTTTGTTCGCCGGCAGAGGGGAGGGAGGTGCTCGCTGTGGTCAGGGGCCAAACTACATGTCATATTTCATTACCTTCATTAGCTACTACAGAAGGCTGTGTTAAAAAGGAGAAGGTTGTGCTTAACTCTTTGACTGCCAGGGGCTTATTTTCTGAATGCATTTTAAATTTTGCTTCCTGCTCTTCTCAATGTGTCTTTACCTTTGTTTTGAGCTTATCAAACACATAAATCATGGTTCTGCCCCTTGGTGCTGAGGAGGTGCAGGCCGTGCAGCTCGCTGCTCAGACAGCTGCAGAACCATCTGGAAACAGTTACAGGAGCAGGAGTGTAAACCCAAAAGGGAAAGTGTGTTCAGCATTACTAGAACTTTACTTTTTATTTTGTCCGCAGTTGTCTTTTTCTTTTTCACCTCTCATTGTTCTGTTGATTTAATGTTGCTGAGTTGTCCAGAGCAGCTGTGGCTGCCCCATCACTGACATGTCCAAGGCCAGGCTGGACAGGGCATGGAGCACCCTGGTCTGGTGGAATGCGTCCCTGTCGGTGGCAGGGGTGGGATTGGATGGGCTGTGAGGTCCCTTCCAATCCAAACCAATTTCTTTGGCCATGATTTCTTTTGGGGGAAGTCAGGGCAAAAGGACACGTTGTGAACAAAATTTCATAGACTCGTGAAGTGGTTTGGAAGGGACCTTAAAGATTATTCCAACACTGCCATGGGCAAGGGTGTTGGTTCTAATTTAATCCCATTGTTCCCGTGGCACTCCCAGCAGAGCTCCCAGTGCTCCCCGGAGGTGTGGCTGTTCCCAGAAGGAAGCAGAATGAGCCGTGGAGAGCCCGTTTCTCTGGGAGCCACACAGTGGGCTGGGATGGGCAGGAAACTCAGCTCCTCTCAGCTGCTGGGGGCTGGAAATGCCTTTGGCTCTCACCCACATTATGTCTGTCTACAAAAATTTAGGAATGGATTTACAGCTCCAGATGTTTTCATTGGTACTTCTGTGTTACAGATTTACAGTAGGAACAAAGCCAAATTGTGTATTAATTAGTAAAAAAATTAATGAGTGAGAGGCTATAAACCCAGCCCCATTTCCCTCTCACTCTGTAAATCTCCATTTTCCCAGGCAAGTGTCTGGCTGGTATTTGTTCCAGCATTTTACAGAGATAGGCTGCGGCATAATCTGCACCGAGGCAAGATAGCAGGGAGGATTAAGATTTAGTTTTTTATCTGATAACAACAACAGCACATCCAGTATCTCGTCTATTATTCTTAAAATTCCGAAAGCCTGCATTCTGAAATTACTCAGATTTTAAAAGGGCATGTGTGAGGGGCATTTGTGGCTCTGCCTGTAATGTCAAGCCTGCAGTGCTTTTTCTGCAAATTTAATGAAAATTTGGATTTGGAATGAGGTTTTTACCTGGCTGTGTTTTGTCTGGGACAGATGATGGCTATGTCAAATTGTAAACCTTTAGTAAAAGGTGCTTTTTGATGGGAAAGCCCACACCACCATAGCCAGAGCACTGTGATTAAAAAATGAGGCAGAACAGCAAAATACTGCTTTTAATTTATCATTTAATGGTGGAATAAGGCTTGTTTACTTCTTTTTCATCTTCTGTGCTCCTTAGTCTTTCAGCCATTCTTTTGAAATGTATTTTATAGTAAAACCTCAGTGGTTACATTGCCTAGGGGTTTAGTGTCCGTTTTCAAGAAAGGGAATATTTTTAAGGTTAAAAAAAAGTATTCTGCTGACTGATTATGTTTCAGCATTTGAGTTGGATACTGCTGCCTTGATGTAAACTTACTACACCAGCAATTTAAAAATATTTCTTTGGGATCCCATGAATTCAGAAGGTTCGATAATGTGTGTGCATTATACATGCAATAGAATTTTTATTCTGTTTCAAGCAATTAGTTCAGTTTTACATGGTTGCTGTGTGCTGTAGTTATTTTTAATAATAGCAGTAAATCCAGTTGCACATGTGTTGGATGGTGTGTCCAGCCAGCGTCGAAGCAGAGGTGCCCTTTGGTCCTGGGGAGTGACGAGAGGTGACAGGCTGGTCCTTGCAGCCCTGGGGCAGGGCCACGTTCCCAGCTCCTGCCCAGGGCGTGCCCAGGGGCTGCCCAGTGCCCCTCTGCCAGCAGGGCTTTGGCAGTCCCAGCTCATCAGGGACCTGGGGCTTTCCCTGCCTCCTGTGGCCCTTGCCCCAAGGAGAGGCAGGAAGGTGGACCTAGCAGGCAGGACCCTTCTCCAAGGCTTTTGCTGGAGTCAAAGTTGATCTTGTCATGTGCAATAATTTATTTTTTTTTGCCCTGGGTGTGTTGATGCCATCCAGGGTAAAACTTCACTCTCACAGCTAAACCAGGCTGTGCAAGGCTCTGTGCACGGTGTGGTGATCATGACCCAGCCCAGCTCACCACTGAGGTGCTGCAGCTGATGTGGTGCCTGGGAGCTGTTCTAATCCTCAGGATGCAAACGTGCAGAAAGACAGGGATTGCCAGGGGAAGCCTCTCAGGCTGTGGCTCTTGCAGCAAAACCTCAAATTAATTCTCCTCCATGTCAAGAGCATTTGGCCTTAGACACAGCAGAGAAAGTCACATCTCATTGCCAAGTCGGGTTTCAAAGCCTGTTTGCCCAGGTGCTTGTTCCGTTGTCCTCAGTGGAAGAACCTCAGGCAAGCCTGTGCTGAGCAGGGATCAGCCCTGGCTGGCTCGTGCTGAGAGCTCCCAGAGCCCTTAGGCCTGACCCTGTGCCCAGGGATGCTCCCGGCAGGAATCTGTGGCACGGTCACTTGGCATGGGCAGGATGTGCCCAGGAGGTGAGTGGAGAGTAGATCCTCCTCTAACAGTCCAGATCCCCTGGAAAACTTGATGTAACTATAATCCTACACAGTTAGTCATGTGGGAATTCCCAAACCACATTCCTCTTGTTTTTCCTGGGATGAGTAAACACCTGCATGAGTGCTAAATGAGATGTCCTGCAAACAGCCCTGCTGCTGACAGAACAGCCAATGAATGTGTTCTGTAAAACCCAGCGCATCCTCAGGGTTACAGCTGCAGAGCACACCCAGAGTAGGGATGTTCCCACATGAAGGCTGGTAATTGTCGTGTGCTACAGAGTGTCAATGCCTTGCATTATTTGCACAAGGTTTGCATGATTTTTCTGGGCGTCTAAACAGAAGGTTGAGTGGGAAGTGTGGAACAAGATGTGACTTCCTGGCTGTGAGAAGACACAGGAGGTGAAATGTGGAGGAAGGTACTTGGGGTCTGCAGAGATGGGGGAAGGCATTTGCCTCTGGCTTCATGAGGCTGCTGGTACCACAGTGCCACTTCAGGGTTCCCCACTTACCGCTAGGAAAATCCAGGGCTTTGTCTTGAAGATCAAAGAAAAAGTGTAAACAACAAAGAGCACTGAGTCCCCCAGCAGCACCGTGGCTGTCTCCAGCTTGTGCTTCAGGAGTCACTCCTGCTTTGGGGGGGCTGTGCCCACCCTGGGCCACAGCTGGGCCCAGGTGTTCACCAGAAGCTGCTTCTCTCTGCACAAATTACCTGAGTGCATGTAAAAATGGCCAAGGAAACAAAACACATAGAAAATCGGTGTATGCTGCAGCAGTCCTTTGATCACAGGTCTCTTTTGTCTTTCCAAGACTGGTGTTCAGGGATGGAAAGGATGAGGAGTGTGGTACCTTGGCAGGATCACGCAGGGCTGCAGGAATGGTGCTTTGGGGCAGTTTAATTTAAGAGTAGGAATGTTGCTGAGGTGCTGTACCAAAGTCAGTCCTTCCTGCCTCTGACTAGAGCTATCAGTGCTTCACTTTCAAATGAGCAGATGAAATTAAAAGCTAAACTAAAAGAAACCTGGCTGCATCTGGGACTTGTCAGAAGCTTCATTCAGAGATGCCATTGTCACATTTTCCAAGAGTCTGAAGATGTGGAAGATAATTATCCCATCCCATAGACAAGTCTATTTGTTCCTTACACCAGTTGCTGTGCAATTTGAGTATCTCCTTTTTTTTCCTCCTTGTTTAAAGGATCCAATAGATGCTCCAGGCTGCTGCTCAAATAGATTTCCTATTTGCATGTGCTGCAAACATAAACATTTGGTAAAGCTGAGTTTGCCTGGATTCCCCGTGTGCCGATTCACCTCACCTGCTGCGCGGGTCCCTGGCTGTCTGTGGGCTCCCATCCTGCTGGACAGGTGTGGCCAGTGTCCCCTTGCTTTGGTCTGCCCTGACCAGGCGGATGCTGCTCGGTGTGGCTGTGGTGTAGCTCAGTGGGAAGGGCATTGGCTTTGTCACCTCTCTGGGCCCACGGCACCGTCTGTGTTTCAGGGTCTGCAGCGCCAGCAGCCCCCACTCGTGCAGAGCATCCCCCGTGGGTCTGACATCACCGTGCCTGCGCTGCCTGCTGCCTTCTGACCCCGGAGTGAGTGGCACTGGAACCAGGGCCAGCTCTGCTCTGCCCAAGGCCTGCCCTCCCTCCTTCCTGACATTCCTGGCTTTTGGACTTGTCAGCACCAACCCATCGCAAAGGACTTGTGAGGAGAGAGCTGTGGTGGTGACCTGATGGTACAGGGTGGAAATGCATTCCCCAAATTCACCACACTCTTTATTTAATAATCTGCTTACTTGAATCGAAGCCTCTGTAATGAACAGGCTGTTTTCTCACAATATCAGGTTTGAGGGGTGGATTCTTTGTATCAGAAATCTTAGTGTTCACAAATACGGAGTATTCTGCAGCGAAAAATCACTCAGGAGAATTTGTGCTGAGGTAAATTTTATCTCTGATGGAGAATTTTCTTTCTGTATAGGCAGTCAGGGCCCAGCATCCCACATGTTCCCTGCAGAGTCTGGTGAGGCAACTCCAGGAGCACCTGCCTGGGCTGAGTGACAGCAGGAGCTGCTGGGGATGGGGTGCAGGGTCGCTTCAGCCCCTGAGAATTATCACAATAATCTTCACATTTGGCTAAAAGAAAATTGGAGACGCCTGTTTGTACTGGTGAAGGAGGAAATACAGATTTCAGGAGTGGAGGGAAGGAGAGGAAGGGATTGCCTTTCTTTGCATTAATATAAGATGAAGATTAATTCTGCTAGCAGGATTCTGTCTGCTTGTCAGAATTCAGTGATTTTCCATTTTGGATCAGCGCGGTGCCAGAATGTAAATCCCATTGCCTTGTGTCTTTCAAAATAAAATCAAAAAGCCTCCCTGATTGCTTATATGGGCAGCTAGCACACCTTAAGAAGTAAGAAAGGTTCAGACAGGAATATAATAAGGCCCAGGAAAGTGGCAGCATGAAAGGGATGACCTTTATTTGCAATCATAGCTGAGATTTACAGTTTATTACTGATAGCTTTTATAAAGAGCCATTCAGTTCAGAGGTGAGAGGTTTGTCATCTGGAAATGCAATTAACTTTAGCCTTATCCCAATCCCCCTGGTCTTAGTGTGAGAGCAGCACTTGAGCAATATCATGGTTTTCCCTCTAATTTCTTTTTTCCCTACATTTTTGTCTCTTCTATCCCTTGTTCTTTGGCATAAATGCCGGTGCATGTTTTTCTGCTGCTATTATTTCATTATTATTAGATGCACCTTTGAATTTTTTATTAGCTCCAACTTGATTATTGAATGAGAAGATTTCAAAGAAGAGTGACATTTAAACCTGAGAATAACTAAGATCACTCATGGAAAGGAATTGTGCTATTTATGTCAAAAATTAATTACAGACATGGAGAATCTAAAAAAAAAAAAAAAAAAAGGTGTGTGTGTAGGGAAGAAGAAACAGTTGCTTTTGAAATAGCAATGCTTATTGCTGTCCCCACACAAAGCCTGTGCTCGTCACATCCTTGGTGTTCGGTTATCTGTGATCCGGGTGCGGGTGCGCCAGGAGCACCAAGGAATACAAAAATGTGAACAAATCAAAGGAGTTTTGGTTTCGCTGCCGTGTGCACATGAGAAATCCTAAAAGGTCTGTTTTGGTTTCACGGGCTGGCTTTTATGGCCCCCCCTTGTCTGCTCAGTGGGGTCTGTAGGAATCCAAGAGCCAGGCTGGGCAGCAGGGATGATTGAGCGTGCCCAGCCCGCTGCCGGGTGCTTTTCCACGCGCGGCCGGGAGGGTTTGCGGTGGCTCCGCCTGGCAGAGGCGCTGAGCCCGCGGGGGGCAGAGCGGGGTCCCCTGGCCCTGCTGCGCCCTGTGCGCGGCCGGGGGTCCGGCAATTCCTGCGGGCTCCGCTTGCTCCTGGCTACATGAGAGCAGAATAATTACTGCCACTGTGGCTTTCATCCGCTTTTATTGTGGCTATTATTTTCATCAGTGTTAGAGGTTAATATCCCTATTTTTCTCCTCTGCTGCCTGAACACAAAGGGGGCTTAGTGCGGCCCCAGCCCAGGTAGCCAAGGCAGCGACAGCACCTCTGGTGAGCCCAGATCAGCACATCCAGGCAGAGGCTCCCAGCCCGGGGGGGAATGGCCCCGTTGTCCCAGCAGCGCCTGGAGCTGGGGGCGATGAGGAGCATTTCTTCTTTTATCTGGGTAGGAAGGACAGACTGAACATCAGGCGTCCAAGCCTTACCCTGCCCCTCCCAGTGGTACCCAAGGGTCCAGCAGAGGGGAGGAAAGGCAGCTGGGCGTCAGTGCCCTTAGAAACGCCTTTGTGGGGCGCAGAGAAGTGTTAATGTGCGAGGGGAGATTGGCTCAGACAGGAGAGTAAACACTGCCCTTTGCTGCAGAAAGCTTTTGTTCTAGGCTGCTCTTTATCTTGATGATATTCCAATCCAAAAAGCCTCCTTCCTGCCACTTGACAGCAATAAAGAAACCTCAGTTGTACTTAGAGATTTATATTTTCCCCCTGAAGATGTGGGGCTGAGTTCAGGTGTCCTTGGGAATGATGCCTTTTCATTTACTGCCTTTTTTTTCCCTTTATTTTAAGTTGAATGCTTTTATCTTAAACCTCCTGGTTGCACAGGAATGTTCCTGCTGCTTACAGTGCAATTATTTATTTTGTTTGGAGGCAGAGGATCTGATTTTCCAGAGCTGAGAAATGGGATCAGTTTGTACATCCTGAGGTAAATCCACCCAGCTCCCACGGCGCAGGAGCAGCAGTGGAGATGCTGCACGTGCAGCAGGACCCAGCAGTGTTGGGAAACATCTGGGTTTGGGGGTTCCTGGTGTGGCATGGAAATGGAATAAGCTAAAATGTAAATAGCTGATAAACTTTCATGTTGTTAATATTGGAGACAAAATGTTCCATCCTGATTTTTGTTTTCCTATTCTGAGTTATCAAGGGTGGGAAAAAAAAAAAAAAGGAGTTCACAGCTTTTCTGGGAACTCCCAGCAGCTGGGTGCGATGGTAAAAGTCTATGGCAAATGACAAAAATAAGGGAACACCAAAGGAAAGCTGGTGCTCTGCCTTTGGAGTCCCCAGGCTGGTAACCCCAACAGGGCTTGCAGCAGCCTGGTCCAGTGGAAGTGCAGGGGGGTGGAACCAGATGAGTTTTAAGGTCCCTCCCAACTCAAACTGTTCCATGATTCTAGTAAAAGAAAATCAAATAGCGCTGATTGAGATTGGCCTCAAAACCAGAAGTAGGAAATGCCCGTGGGTCAGAAGCTAACCTGAGGAATCCAGAGAAATGAGAAATACGTATTTCAGGCACAAAAAATGCTGTTCAGCCCAAAGGAATGAGTCAGAAAAGGACGTGTCATGGCTTTCAGTCAAACCATCCCCCTGCAATCAAAGTGTCAATAGCTTTTCCCCCTGTGGGTGTGCTGGTGTGTGCTTCTGTCCAGGGTGTGTCAGGGAGAGCCAGGCGGGGTGGGAGAGCTCTGGGAAGTGCTGAGCTCCCCCAGCTGAGGGAAGGGAGCTCAGGGTTGCACCCCAGTGCAGGCTCAGCCCAGAGCCTCGCCTCGCCTCGCCTCGCCTCGCCTCGCCTCGCCTCGCCTCGCCTCGCCTCGCCTCGCCTCGCCTCGCCTCGC
>VZUI01045518.1:0-19598 GCA_013401135.1 Cettia cetti | reverse complement strand
GCCGCCGCCCCGCGCATCCAGCCGCTCTCCGCGGGGGCCGCCGCCGAGGCGCGGATCGGTGAGTGGGGCGAGGGGCGGGAGGCGCGGGGCTGGCGGGGAGCGCTCCCCGCGCTGCTGCCCGGGAGCTTCCCCGCAGGCAGCTCGGTAGGGCCCCGGCGGCCGCGCCCGCACGGCGGACGCTGAGGGGCCCGTCCGCCCGTCCCTCTCCACCGGCCCCGGATAAGCGGCCCCGTCCACGGGTCTCTCTCCACCGGCTCCGGATACGGAGCTCCGTCCTTAGGTCCCTCACCTCCGGCTCCGGGTAAGCGGCCCCGTCTGCCGGTGCCTCAGCACGGCCTCCCGCTGCCTGTCCCCGTCCCCCGGTCTTTCACGACCCGCTCCCGGCCCCTCGCACCTCCTGCCCCCGCCCCTGCCCCAGCGGCTTGTCCCATCTCAGGGGACGCCTCTGCGGGGCCGCTCTCAGCCGCTGTCCCCGCACGCTGAAAACTTCCGCCGGGGCTCACGAGGCCCCTAAAACCGAGGTGCGCCAGTGGCGAGTCCCCGAAAATGCTTCCAGCCTCCACACATTCAACCCTTCTCCCGGTTTGTTGGATTCAGCCCACTGAAGTGCCCTTATATTTGAAGTGAGACAGGAAATCCCCGTCCACAATCGCCCAGATGCAGCCCGTGGTGGAGTCTCCCCTCCAACTCATGCTGCTGGAGGTGGAAGTCAGCACTGGCTCCGGGTTAAGGCTCTTTCAGAGCTGTCAGAAAATCCCCAGTGCTGCCCCGCGCTGACCATTAAGCAGCCGCTTTCTGTTGAGACATTCTCGACCTACCCCTTCTTCATTTAGAAGGTATCATCGGCACTAAACATCCCCACCTCCGAAGTGATCCACACCTGAAAACAAACTGTGTGTTTCAAAACGATGCAATTCTCCTGTGACACTCTCCCTGGCAGTCCTTTCCTTGCACTGAGACACTCAGCACTGTATGCTCACCTGAATTGTCTATTAATATTAATATCTATCAATAGAGTCAGTCTCACTTTATTTACAGTATCTTCCCAAAGCTCACTTTAAGTCAAGAAGGTCATGACTAGGGGAATTTTGTATTTTTTTTCTATTTTAATATCTACCTAGGGCAGTTATGGAGATCAGAGTGAAAGCTAAACAAACTATCCCAAGAAATCTTTTTCTAAGACAAAAAAAAATAAAAAAAATCCTTTAAGAAACAAAGGAAGCCTTCCGGAGGAATATTGCTGCAGTTTTCCTCATGTACATTCTGTTTATTAAGAAGGAATTAAAATCAGCTGACCGTGTTTTTAATGAGGCTTCTGTCAAATGGCAATAAAAATGAGCTATTATGCTTGCTATAGTGAAGGTAGTGATGCAAGGTTTTAAGGAGAAATGATTTGGACTGGATTTATCCATCTCTCCTCTCTCCTGGTTGCTATAGATATAGACTGTTTTTCCTAATCTGCTGAAGAGAAAGCTTGCATAAAAATATTGCAAGTAATAGCTGTATTTTTTACCTTTAATAGTGCAGTAGCCTGCACTGTGCTTTTGAAGTACTCAGATTTTGATTCTCTTTCCCTAAACACAAACTGCAAATCGGTTTGGGTCACAGAGTATTTTTTCAGTTTGTTGTAGCTGAAACACAAAATCAATGTTTGTATTTGTTACTTCCCCCCAGCTTTCCTGTGCTCCTGCCTCGGCAAGGATCTCTGCCTCCCAGTTAAGGCTGTCCTTGCATGGGAGGGACTGGGGAAAAAGCAGCCTTGATTTTACACAGTGAATCCACTGGTATGGAGGAAAAAAAGCTGAGCCTCCCTACTTCTTGCTGGGATAGGGACCTCACTGACATCTCTGTGAAAGATGGGAAGAGATTGATTGTGTTTGACAAGATGCAGGAAAATGTTTGCATTGCTTGAAGTGAAACAGTTTTAGCTGTCTCTTCCATTAGATTTCCTTTATTTCTTTTATTGACCAGTGCATTAGATCTCATTAATCTTGAGTTCAAACTATTTATTATTGTAGATTCTGTTCAATTTTAGAGTACAGTTTTTAGACACAATCAGGAGACAAAACAGTAATTGTAAAAGCTATCTGAGTTTTGGGATTATTTGTGGTTATATGTGAAAGATACTATTTTGATTTCTCCTTGTGCACAGTCCCATCTTCTTTAATTGAAAATTGAAGACAGATGCATTATGAGACCTCTAGAATGTGCGCTGAAAACTGCCTTAAAAGCAAAGTAATTATAGAAACATATTTTTATTAGGTTATTTTTCCCCATCATTTCAGGAACATTTCCTAAAAGTTGTGTCAGAAGCAGAAGTTCATGACCTTTACCATTTCATGAGATGGATTAATCCAATTTCATTCCTTCCTTCTTTTTTATGGTCAACTTTTGTCTGCACTTTCCAGTATAATGATCATCTTTAGATGTTGACCTTTATTTTGCAACATAATTACAAACTTGTTTAAGAAATTAGTTTTTAAGTTGTAGTTAACCAAGGTACAATACTAATGCTTCTTCTGCCTCTATAATTCATGAAACTTTGTAGATTGTTCCTGTGGGGAAGTGTTTTGTTAAGATGCAGAAACACATATTCCATTTCTTGACATTTACCTTTCATCATTCATCATTCTGTGATTCACATTTTAAGTGTGAACAAATAAGGAAAAGTACAGTCTTTTCCCTCTTTCTTTTTCTTGCCTAGGTCTAGGCCAGGAGAGAGATTCTTATCTTTTCCACAGGAAAAAAATCAACTGAATACATAGTATTCATTAGTCTTTAATGAAACAATGGGGTTAGGAGTTTAATATTCTAAAGAAATCTTTATTCATTTATAAGACACAGTTCATTTAAGATTATGGAACTTCTTTTTAAGTGTTTTACAAAGTAGTCATCTGTGGAAAAATACATCCTGATCATGTTTGCTCAATTCCAAAGGTTTGGGTTATTTCATTCTTGTGTTGATGGTCATAACACTCAGCAGTAGCTTCAATAAAACTGCAGCTCCAACTAATGAAATATTTTTGTTGTACTGCTTTTTAAGTAGACTAATTGATTCAGAAAGTTGCAGTGGTACTTTATTTTCATTTTAGGTAGGCTGGATGAGATGGAGAACTCAATAACAAAGTAAGCTGTGAACATTCTTAATCACATTCTTTCATTAGTACTAAAACACCAGAAGTTGTCCTCATATATTTCAGAAAAGAGTAAATGTGCTTGCTTCAGTGCCTTCTCATTGACCTCTAATGTGTAAAATAATGCTTATAACCTTCAGTGAATATAATTTTGCAATATAATTTGATCTTTTGTGCTGTGTGCAAACCTATTTTTCAGTGTGCATTTTCCTCTTAAATGAGGACATTGATATGCTGTGGAGATTTCCAGAAACATTTGTTCCACACTCAACGTAAATTGGTTCCATACACGGTGTAAAAGTTCCTTCAGAGTTGTATTGAAGTAATCACAGGCAGAATTTTTGTCTGTCAAGTGAGTGTGAATTTAGTTTTTAACTTGCTAACAAAAAGACAAGTCACATTTAAGCTTATAAATATGAAATATACTCCTAAATTTTTAACTGTGATTTCCTGACACATACAATGAGCAAAGACAGTGTCTTACATTTCTCTAGGATTTAAATGTAATTGAGGGTAGAAACTTTACTCAGACTTAAAAAATGTTGCGTGTTAAGTGTAATACTTTCACAAACTACTGTGTGCATATTTAACCACTGAAAAAATATTTTAGAGGTGGGTTAGGAGTTCCAAGTGGCTAAAGTTGATCAGAATTAAAAAACTGCAAGAGCAGGTTACTATTTAGTTACTATTGATGAAAAGCATTTCTCCAGTGTTGATTAGTAAATTGCAAGAGAGTGAAATAAAGAGTAGAAGAGGTGAAAAAATTATTTATTTCGATTTTTTTTCCATTTCATTCAGTGTTTCAAGCCCTATGCAAAGGAGGCAGCGACAGAAAACTTTTTTCTGTGGATGTTTCATGGGGAATAGCAAAGAAGTGTGTCTTGGTTTAGTTCTTGTTGGATGGATGTTATGTTAACAAAACTACCCTAGTTGTTCTCAGCCATCATTGTTAACTACTTTGAAGATCCATTAAGACAGAAGATTTGCTTTGTGCAGCAATTGATCTGAAGCTCACTGAAGTCAAAGTCAACCTTCCCATTTAGTTCAGTAGCATTTGGATCAAGGTTCTGGTTTGAGGCTTGTAGCAGACTGGCTGAGAAAGTAGAAGAATTAGAGTGTTACCATCTGTTCAGTACAAAAAAAATCTCCTGACTTTCCAGTTGCATTAAT
Source organism: Cettia cetti (assembly GCA_013401135.1). Lineage (NCBI taxonomy): Eukaryota > Metazoa > Chordata > Aves > Passeriformes > Sylviidae > Cettia > Cettia cetti. The sequence continues at coordinate 15,294 of VZUI01045518.1, read as the reverse complement.
TTGGAACTTCTCATAGGCACTCCCCTTTTTTTAATAATGTCTTTATTTGATATAAGTATTGATGGTGGAGTGTAATTTATGATATAATACCAGAAAATAAAAATAACAGCAAAATAATTTAATTAAGACAAGGCTGTGTGCTCAGAATGTGAAGGTTTCAGTGTAGGAAACTGGATTCTTCCTTTCATCAAAAATATTTTTGCATATCCTAGAAATGTTTCTTAAGTTATCAGTTACGTTAAAAAGCAGCTTTAAGGTAGATTGATGGCATGTCTATCTGTCAGTTCCACAGATTTACAGGTAAGAACATGCATTAATACTATTGGCATCATGCCATGACTGTTCTACAATAGCTTTTTTACTATAACTGACATGTTCATGTGTTGCAAACTTGCAAGTGGACAGGAAGTGAATTATTTCTTTATCAGTCAAAGGAAGCAGTTGCAGGGTGCTCTTAAGGTTGTTCATAGGGTGGGATTTCTTGGGAGTTTTTTTGTGCTCTTGTTTGTCTTACTGACTAAGAGGAAACAGAGAAGTTTTTTGCATGATAAGCTTGTCTCTGCTTCCTACCTGAGTGCACCCCAGCACTCCTAAGCTTCACCACAGCACCCCATGGTAGTGCCATGACGTCAGTCAGCCTGCTGAGAGGGAATTGTGTTCCTCCTGGTGGTTAGATCCTGGAACACTTGGGCAGTTCCTCTAAAACAGCCCAGGGCAGGTCATGTTGACACACTGCTGATAGACAGGCAGTGGCCTGTGTACTTTGTGACTTGAACTGTGTGGGTTATAGACAGCACTGTGGTGAGACTGCCATGGAGAGGAAAGTGCAGCTGCAATCCCTGGGGATGCTGAGCTCATTGAGAAGCAGGAGCTGAGGTCCCTTGTGGCAGTCAAATTTCCACTGCCTGGAAAGAGAGCATAAGAACATGAGCTCAGATGTAGGTGGTTGCCATCATTCATTCATATGTATCCAAATCCGTAAGACTTGTGCAAGTCAAAAGGCAGTGTATATTCCAGCTGCCTGAGAATGATACATATTTTGGTCTCATACCACTGACAATGTAGCCTAAAATTTAGCTAAAATCTCTGCAGTTATTTGTACAGAATCAGTGTATCTACTGTCTTGCTAAAACCTCTGTTGGTGTTTACAGGAAGATTTGGAAAGAAATTCAGTAACTGGAGGAAAGATTGATTTGGTTTTGGTCATAAATTTGGCAGAGGATAGAGAGTCTCCAAGTGGCAAAATTCACTGCTAGCTTCCATTACAGGAGTGCTGAGCTGGATGTGTATTTGATTTGGCTCAGCATGGTCATTATTAATTAATCTAGGAAGGCAGTGAACAATATTATTGTTGGTCAAACAGTTTTATATTTGCAAATGAGGAGTAAGCAGGTGAAGATGCAGATGAAGAAGGGAAGCAGGCAGAAGAGAAGCCAAGGAATTGAGAGGCACGTTGAAATGTGGATGTTTAAAGGATGGAATGAGAAATTAAATCTTTAGCATAGGAGATCACAAATGGAGATTAGTGAGTTATTTATGTTCTGTAAAGATCTAAATTTAAGATTAAATGGAGTTACTTTTGCTTTTGGAAGAAAGTCAATTGCAGCAGCAACCTTGAGATGTTCAGTGTATCAGTTTGAGGCATGAGAAAATGAAGGAAGGTGACAAGAAGGGATAAGGGATTTGCAAAATAAAACTACTAACTCATGCTTTCAGGCCAAAGCTGTGGCAAAAAATGGAGTTAAGAAATGCATATACACTATGAGAAACTGCTCTGGGAATAAAAAGGATTTATTTCTATTAATGTAAGGGTTGGGAATCATCTTACTAAATGTAATTAATTGAGCTAATCACTCTAGACTCCTTTTTAACCTGTTTCTAGTATATAAATTTCAATTAATTTTACCCAACTGTACATATCTAACACAGGTCAGATAAATGTCTCCCTGAGTACAGCTATTGCTTTCTGCTCAGTACTGTCTTAATATCTTGCCCAGGCTAGGGCAAGTATCTGTAAAATATCTCCATGGTAGGTGATGCACTTCAGCTCTTCAAAAACCAGGTTAAATTTGGGGAGAGCTAAACACATTGAGAGATTCACCTGTCTTTCCCTACTAGGGGAGACTATTAAAGTAGCTTAAACTAAAGTTAGGTTGCTTGAGGATCACCAGGTACAATTCTTTGAAACCTTTCTGAGATCCGTAGGTCTTGCTGGGGAGCTGTTTAGGGAGGTTCTGTGAACATCAAGCAGATTTGTCACATAAGGGACTGAAGTGAGGTGGCTGATGGATATTTGTAATACTTGAAAGAAACTTCTCTGAGAAAATCAGCCTCTGGTAATTGCAAAAAGTGAAGGTGACCTCCAAATGAGACAGAGAAGAAATGGGTGTAAAAGAATGAGCAAGCAAAGGGAAAAAGACAAGTAAATGTGCAGAAGGTCTGCAGGCAAGACAGAGAAAAAGGCAGGGGAGTCTGGTATTGGAGAGCTGAAGGAAGGGGACCATGAAGACATGAGTTATGGACAATCAGGTGAAAGCATGAAGGGAATGGATGTTAATGTGTACATACATTAATGAGCTTTCTCATGTGAGTTTTAGGGCCTTTATTTATGAGGTGGTGGAACGGTTGTATACATCAATCATTCAACAGCGTCAATACATTACTGCATTCCCAGTAAGAGTTTGCCATTCAGAACAGCTGTACTCATGCAACATTTAGGGGGTTTTATTTCTGAAAAGATTAGAGGAACTTAACTCTATAGATTTTATTCCTTTTGAGAAGGAATTTCTTGAGAAGTAGCTTAGTAAACTACTGCATCTTACTGTGGTTTTTCCCCCCTGTAGTTTGTTACAGCAAATGGTACTTAAATACCAAACATAGTTTGTTGATACACAGTCTCTCTGGACAGAGAGTTAATGTTTAGAATGCCTACCTATTTTGCTTCCAAGTAACACATTGATTAAACAAGCTGTTTTTACATTTAAAATGAGTAACTAGAAGTTTTATGGGAAGTACAGCTGGTTGTAGTGGGTGTAAGGTCTCTTCTTTCAGTCATAGCTTAGCAGCATGCAATGATGGTTACATAAACTTGAAGTCACAGCCAGCAGGCCACAAGGTAATGTGCAGAGATAGATGTGGCTCCCAAAATGTCACATACTTCCAGATGTCCTCCTAGAAGACAATGCAGGGGGGACCAAGCACACACTAAGCGACAAAACTCAGGAAACATCCAGATACAAGTTAACCCCCCCTTTTTTACTCTCTCTTCCCAATTAATCTTTGATCTGTCAAGTTTGAACCTCAACATATTCTGCAAAGTATCTTATGAAAATCAGTCGTGGATGCTGAATGAGGTGTTTTGAATTTCTGGTGCACAGAAATCTTCTGCTCACTTTATTCTGCAGAGATAATTACTTGTCTGTCTGTTGCTGTCCTAAAAGGGGTAAAGATATTACAACTTCTTCTCTTCTTACTATTCTTCTCTTCACCAAGGGCAGAAATTTTTTTCTCTACAATTTTTTAGTTGGTTGATACAATTCAGTTAAACTCAGAGCAGTTGTTCCAGGCAACAACTTTACTTCACCTCATGCCTCATCTTCAGGCCTGAGGGAGAGTTTGTATCTTAAGCAATTGTCTGTGTTTTTTCAACGACTACCAGCCTGAAGCTTTGCAGTACAGAACAGCAGTAACAAAATTTTATGCTATTCCTGACAGTGACTGTTGATTTTGCTTTTGTGAAGGGTTTTGGCTTGGATGAAATATAAAAAAATGGACCTAAACCACAGCCTTGCTCACAAGGTTGTTGTTAGTGCTGGTGTCCATGACGTGCAACAGGGAGATGAGTTTTGGTGGTAGGATTCATTTATGCTATTTCTCTTAAGGTCTCAAAGGCATGAAATCTTGGCTTGTGTCTGTGTAAAAGATAGTCTCCTATTAATCTGGCCTCTCTTACAGAGTAGACTTATAAGTCAGACTTACATTGCATTTGCACTTCAGTGCTGAATTAAAAAAATAGTTATAGGCCTTGATTAATGTGGCTAAATCACCACCAAATAATGTGAATGTCTATTCTATTTTTTGAAGAATGTATACATTATTGTTTATTTCTCTTGGAAAAATGGTTTGTTGTAATTTAAATTTGTAGTGTAGAATACCTTATATATAAATTACTTGTGTTTTAGCTTTATTTGGTATCTGATGTGGTAGATGTTACTATCAAATACCTTCAGTAAGAAATACCTCAAATACCTCATGAAATCTTCCTTTCTGTTCTAGATTTCAGTGAAACTCAGTAGTCTCAGTATGTAGTCAGTCAATGCCTTACTCAAACTAGCAAAATCTTCCACCAAGCCTCTTCTGAGACCTGGCCACACCTCCCAGCCCAGGTTCTTAGCTAAACACCGGCTCTTATCTTCATGACATCAATCTGTGGATTATGCAACTCCTTCCATTTGTTGGAGATGGCTGTACTCACTGGTGACTATCCAAATTCTTACTTTAATGTCCTAAAGAAAGAAAAAAAAGGAGGGGAAAAGGAACTTTGGGAATTAGTCGTCTGCCATGACTGTTTGGAGATAGCTGAATAGTAATGAGAACAAGATACCAAGCTAAATATCATCAAGTATTTAGGTAGGTCACCTTGGAGGTAATGACACAGTTGACAGACCTAGCTCCACCCCAAATATTTTTCAGTGCAGAGTATTCATTAAATTTTGATTTTTGCATGGTCTGTATGTAAGAAGTATCTGTTTGGCTGTGTTTGTTTTGTTTTGCTCCTTTTTTAAAAAAACTGGGGTCAGGTTCTGCAAATTTGTCTTGCCTCAATTTTAAAGTTGTTAAAATATTCTTGTTAGTACTACCTACCTGGAAATTTATTTTAGTTAACTAGGTCAGCTCATAATTACAGTTTACCAACATATGTTAGGTGCAGGGGATAAATTCCAAGGACAGAAAGCAGCTATAAAAATTGCATATTCAGAATAAATATGACAAGAATGAAAACTGAAATTTTGCAGGAAAACCTAAAGTTAACTGATGCTATCTGGTGAATTTGCATCGTAAGAGCTACAGAAAAATAAAACAATCATGTTCTTTAGAAGCAATCACTCACACTTTCAGACAATATAAAATTTATAATGCTTTAATCAAGTGGTATTTGAAGAGCAGAATGGGAAGGTTGTTTTAGTACTATGTGTGCTGGTTTTTCTGCTGCCCAACAAAGATCTAGGGATGAGGGTGGGTTATTTTCTGTCCATTTGCTTTTGTTTCTCTGAGTAACACCTGCTCTAGTGAGTTTGTAATCTGAAAGTAAATAACTGAGCAGGGAGGAGGAAATGGACACAACACACAGGCTTAAGAATAAACAGCTGTCAAATGGCCGGTGTTTCAGAAAGTGGAACACACAGCTTTGATGGAGGATCTGATTCAGCTTGAATGAAGGAACTGATCACACCCAATTGTCAAACTTTCCTAATTGAAGAATTACTTGGGAGAATTCTAGAACAATATGTTATCCACTTCAGATTATGGAACTATTTTCACAGTTTAGCAGGTAGAGAAGAGCTCTGAAAGGATCTGCTACCCACTGATGGGATGGCTATGCAGGTTGTAAAAGGAGTGGGGTTGCACTTCTTTCTCTTAACTTGCAGTTAAGGGAGGCTCATGCCAGAGAGTCTTAATTAAATAGTAGTGCATTAAAAGGGGAGCTTCATCTAAGTCTGCTTGAAACTGCCAGAATCTGAATTTATGTTACATATGTTTGGTCACCTAACACTCGTGTCATTCAGTGCCTTTCTTTTTGTCTATCTGGAATTAGAACTTGCTTTCTGATGAAAGTTCATCCCTGCACAAGGAGACTCTGCTATCAAGAGAGGCATATAAAATACAACCTGAGTAGCTTCACCAGTTTTCCTGAATTTGTTTCTTTTTTTGGTGTAAAAGTAGGGGGATTGCAGGTTCAGTTCCTATTGGTGTCACTGGTATTAGTCCAGGATTCCTGGATTTAAGGGGATTTAAGACACCAAATATTAAAACAGGGCTTGCTTGATTTTATAAAATATGTTTAGCTCTATTTAAGACAAAGCATTACCAAATAAATATTTGAATTTTCTTTCTAGTCAGTTTTCTATTGTCTCTGTTGCATCTACAAGATAGACTTGGCTCGGGAGCTCCCATGTTTTCCTTCTATTTGACGAAGATACTCTGCTTAATTCTTCTCAGTATGGGGAATTCTTCTTGCTAGAAGGGGCTTTGGTTGTATGATGGAGTTTCATTTTACAACCCTGATCCCATAGAATGGCATGTGAGTATTACCTGGTGTAGGAATGTCACTCTGGGAAACAGGGCAGTGTTCTGCTGGCCACACCAAAGTCACTCTCCAAGCTTAGACAATGTTCATGTTCAAATGAAAAGCAAGTATTCTACTGTATGCAGAGTTCAGTAAAACAAATAAGAGCAGAATAAGAGCAGAGAAAGGTCACATAACTTTCCATAACCTGTTATCTTTACCAGAGTGTCAGAGTAAAGTGATTATCAGAATGCTTAATTACCTTTCCCAGAGCCAGATCATTTTTGGTCAAGTCTCAGCCCCCAAAACACATACAGACTTTACATGAAGAATGTACCTTTCTGCTGTGGTTTCTCTTGGGAGAAGGCTCATTCATAGCTGGGATTTCTACCCATCTTCCAGCCCTTCAGCTCCTCTACCAGCTTCCTCATTGTCATGGAACTTTTGGAAAGCCCTCCCCAGTTGTACAGATGTCAGCTAAACATCAGCTTGAGGAAAAAAAATGAAACAAGAAAAACAAAAAAAAAAAAATCCCTTGAACCATTTACAGACTGCCAATACAACTCTTCTGAACACACATTATTAAGCTGAGAGTCAGAGTCCCCTATATACTATGTTGGAGTCAGTATGCAACAGCTCTTTCTCCTAGTCTTTGCAAGTAAAAGTTGAACTGGCAGCTCTGTTGGAAATAGATTAATTTCAGTAGTTCCTTACTGCTTCATCATTCCACAGTATTTTTATATTATATTTACTCATAATTCATTTTTAGTCACATTTCATTTGTGAACAATGTGTGTCAGGTATTATGATGATTTTTTTTTCACTTCATAAATCAAAGGAGAGCAATTTCTGTAATAGTTTTTTACCTGAAAGCTGTGATTAAGTCTGTCTGTTTAATTTTGGTACTGATTACCAATGCAAAGAGTTAAGCATGTCCCCAACTATAAGTAAATGCTGTTGTCACTTAGTAAACATGAGTGTTTATGCTTTCAGAGTGGAAAAATATAAGTCACAGTAGTTTTGATTATTCTTTGAGTTTTTGTAGATTCCAGATCTTTATTTCACTCTTTCAGTTGGTTATTGAGCACTTGATGACATCAAAATTTTACTCACTAGAAAAAATTTGTAATTCAAACTTCATAGTGCTCTGACTTGCATACATGTTTAAGGTTACTCAAAGAATTCATTGCATTTCCAAGTAAGATAGTTAGAACAGGGTTTCTAAAATGAGACTAGATAGAAATTCCTAAAATTTCCTTGAATCTGCTGTTTGGAGTGCCTTGTACAATAAAAATACTTTGTATTATTCACTTTTTAAAATTTGATATGGCACAAATCTAGATGAGCTAGAAGATTTGGTTTTCATTCTTCTCCAATGAGGAGGTGTCTGCTGACATCCAGGGAGGACTGTAAAACCTACGTTTGGGAAGATGCAAAGGAACTGAATATTTCTCTGAAACCAGATTGGTGCCAAAAAATCCACTAACTGATGCTTTACAACTGCATGAAAACTGAAAGAGGTTATTCCTCCTTCTCCAGGGGTGGTCCGCAGTATGCATATTGCCAACACTTCCCCAGAAGAATGACTTGAGTTCTGGACTTCACCTTACAGTCCAGTGAGATAATTGCATAGTTACAGAAAAAAATAAATATAAATTCCTGTCAGAATCCCCAGGTGCCTCATGAATGAATTTTGTATTCACTCTGCAATTTCTCAGTTCATATATTATCTGTGTGTAGTTATTCTCCATATGTGACAAATTGGAATTAGCTTTTTATTCTTGGTTTCATCTCAGGAGGTGAAAACTTATTTCTGCAAATATATCTTTTTGCAAATGTAAGCTTTTTTTTTAAATGACTATGATAAGTTGCTCTAGGATAAAAAATTATTAGGGAATTTTCCTTAGAGACCATTGAGAATTCTCTCCCTACAAGAGAGACTACTGGGTGGCTAAGGGGAAAGAAAGTAGGACAGACCACAGCAAGTGAAAAGTCATTATGGAAATAGATAAAAATTTTAGTTCACCTCTTCTGTTCCATCCTTACCAGGGTTGAATATGAACTGGATTCCTCTGAAGAGCTTGACTGTGCTTTTTAACTTGACCTAGAACTCTCTTAAGACAGTATTTAAATTTAAAGGGCTTGTTAGGAAGATGTTACTGTAGCATCAGAAAAGCAGTATTTTTCAGATTTGACAAAAAAGCTTTAGTGTCCTTCTTGACTGTATCTTCCAGACTTCACAGTACGAACTTTTTTTGAAAGTCACATATGGTATTTGTTGGATGAATTACCAAAAAATATTAAAGTGGTGCAAAGACAAAAAGGATGATTTCAGATAGTGATTTTTTAAATAAAATAATCTTACCTACAGTAATATGTTGCCATTCCATTATATGATATGAGGCTTTAAAATATTAATAAAGTGATGATTCCTGTTTTTTTCATGGATATTCTGAAGGACACTGCTGGTGGATCTGCCCTCCAGGCTGGTATGAGGCCTGGCAGATTGAGGATATTCAACAGTGATGGATGGCTGGCAACTGGGAAGGTCACAGCAATGTGAATGTTATTCTTACCTTCTTTGCCTCAGCAAATGCTACTGGTTTCTGTCAGAGAATGATTTTGGTTTAATCTGATTTGATTCTTTGTATGGTTTACCCCTTTTGACAAAAGCAAGCTGAGTAAGCACAAATGGCATCCCTGAATAATGCTTGGGTTCCCTTAAGACTGATGGGGCCAGAAGACTGCAGTGCTGAGGGTATTCTGAAGAAAGATAGAACAATTCTGATGTGGACAAAGATTCTAGGCACAGGTATTCAGAAACTTTCCTTAGAAGAAAAACAAATAGATATATTCACAGTAATTGTGAACCAAAAATTATGCTGGTATTTGCTCATCAGGCCCTGAATAAGAAATATTTCATGAGAAACAAAATTCCACGAATTTTTGCTACTGAGCTCCTAATGCAGTGCTAAATGTGGGCAGAAAATACAATTGTTAAATGAGTTTTTCATAACTGTTCTGGCCAGAGGTCTCTGTATTAAAGTGTTCCCACTGGGTTCCTGTAGCCATGGAAAGCATGTAACTAACTTTGGTGAGAGAAAAAGCAATGTATTTGCATTGTGCGTTGAATTTCAGTCCAGATAAGAAAGTGTGAATAGTAAAATGTTACATCAAGGCGGAACACACAGAGTATTATGGTCTGCTGAGCTGGATAATTCTACCCAGCTAAGCCAGAACTCCCCTGCATTTTTCTACCTCTGTTTTCAGACTGTGTGCCAGTTCTGCATTCACCAGCATGTGAGAGCTACTGAAAACATGGGCTTTGGAGTAAGCAAGTGTAAGTGGGATTTCAGTGTGGCCTTCAGCTAATTTCTGTGCTCTAGGTGATGGGAAGGAACAGAACTAGGATTTGTTTTACTTCTTGGGTGTGAAATAATAAAAGTGCATCTTTGTGTGTGACATCTGTGCGAGAAGGAAGATTAAATTGCAAGCGTGCTGAATTTTAAGAGAAAATAGCCCAATAGTGCACTCAGAAAACAGGTAATTGAATAAAGTAGAAAGAGGTACAGTAAGTGTGCTGATTTATCATGATCTTATATCAAATTGGTGGATATTATAACCACAGCTGAACCAATTGCCTTGGTTTGCTTTCACAAGTGAACAAAGTCTTAAAAAATAAGTCTGGAGACAAACAAAGCAAGGATGATAATATTAACGAGAAAGGCCTTTCAGATTCAAGATCTGGTACTATTTTGTAACTTTGAAGTCACAGAGTTTAAGGAAGCACACCTTTTGAAGGCTTCCTTAAAGGTGGAAGGTGAAAGATTTTTTTAAAAATTAGACTGCTTTTCTCCTTTTAATAGCACTTCTAGTTATTTGAATATGTAGCTTAAAACTGAACAGTTCTTTGAATCTTCCAGCTATCAGAACAGGATGTCCTAAAACAAGCATATAGGAATGTGTTTATCGCTTTTAAAAAAATTAAAATAATGAAGAAAACATTTATCTCTTCCCCAAAAATTACTACAGTGTCAGAAAATGGCAGTTCATCCAATCTCTGACTGTTGTATACAGGTTATTTGAGCAATGATTGTGAGTTTTTGCTTGAAGAGCAAGATCTCAAATTGCTCCCAAGTACAGTGTGGTTGCATAGAGCTGCTGTATTAAACTTCTTGAGCCACTGGTTTTGTATGATCATAAGATTAAAACTCTTAAGTGTAGAACAGATAATAAAGTTCTGTTTTACAGAACTGTAACTAAAGTTATGTTTTACAGAACTCAACAGAATGAAGAAATACGTTATAATTTGGGATGTTTTTGCCTGTATAGTTTTTGTGGTTTTTTGCTTTCATTCCTTCATTGCTGCACAGAGTATTCCTTGAAGAGGTTTTAATTTTATCTGCTCAACATGTGGAATTTTTTTTTATAGGAGCTTCTCATATTGTAACATTTGTTTTTGCTCCATCTCAGGGCAAAAATAAAATAGTAAAGAAAAATGTATTAATGGAATAAACCACTTAAAATATTGTATTTGCAAAAGGTAAAATACTGAAATATTTGAAAATTTGGGGGTTTTATGTTAACACTGAACTTTTTCAGCCTGAACTGCAAGGTTTGTCAGCCTGAGCACAGAGTGAAGGATTTTCTTCACTCTGTGCTTTCTTTCTCATCCTAGAAATTGTATCCTTAATCTTATGTGCCCATGATGGGCAGGAGAACCCAATGTTATCACTGGGCCAGGCTTCCCTGTTCACCTGATCTAGGAGGCCATGCTCTGGAAGGGGCATTTGAAATACTCAGAAGTCACAAAATCAGAATAGAATCACAGAATGGTTTGGGTTGAAAGAGACCTTTTGAAGGTCACCTGGTCCAATCCCCCTCCAATATCAGGTTGCTCAGGGTTCTGTCCAGCTTCTTTCTTTTATCTAAAGTCCCACCATTCATATCCATTGTAGTGGTAAATTCACCTCTAATTAAATATCTTGATTCTATTATTTGTTTCATTAGAACTATATTGTAGAACCTCCATTTTTTGAAAACAACTTTTTTTTTCAAAGATTTGCTGACAGTCTCTGTGAGCTTTAGTTTATATAAGGATCAGAATGTTCAGAGAAGTCAATTTTTTTTTGTTAAAAACCCCAAACAGTCCAAAATAAAGTAATCTTTTAATTTTTCTTACACAAGAGCAGAATGTGAGTGAAATTTTCATGAAAATGGTGGGGTTTTTTTTACTTCTGCCTCTTGAGGTGTCTGCCACCTGGTTTGCTTTTTTTAATACCAGGAAAATAAATACTGTTTTTCAACTGTCTTCAAAGAATATGTTGATTTCACAAAAAAAAAAAAAAAGTGTGTTTTTATGTGCTTTCAAAAGCTTCAGCTTTTACAAAATATCACAAAATGTGTAGATATCTATCCTCTAGTGAGAATTACAGCAAAATGGGTTCTGGACAATTTTTCAATTATTTTCTAGTCCCAGACAGACTGGAAGCTACACCTACTGACAAACCTCATGGGCAGTAGCAACATGTACCAAATGCTTTTTGACCTCTAGCAATTTAGTCAGAAATAAGACTGTGTTAGATTAGATATTTAAAAATCTGATTTTTTTTTCTCAAATTGCTTTTTATAAGAAACATTTCAACTTTTTGGTTTTTTTGAGAAAACTTGCTGGATTGTTAGTTGTGTGGTGTGGGATTCATCTTACTTCAGATCTGCAGCTGAGTCAGTCACTCTGTCCCATTTATAGTCACTGAAGGGGAAGAGGTACTCATGGGACATATTTGATCTGACCTATTTTACTGTCTGCGTCAGGAGGAGATGAGTGGTACTCCAGGAACATTTGGCAAACTGACGAGATTTCCTTCAACTGCAGAAGCAGCAAAGTGTGAGCAAAGGCTCTATTGGAGAAATGTAGAGGAGTATGAGCTCCCATCCAAACTTTCTGAAATATCTCCATGAACTATTTTAAACTTCAGATCTGTGTTTTAACTTCAAATGGGATAGTTTCCAAATCCTCTGTCTTAAGAGTACTTTGTAGTGCTAAGGTTTATAATCTTTAGTGGTGCCTTCGTTACACCTAAAAACATATCATGTAGAAGGTAAATACATTCTCGTGCAAAGTTTTTAAAACAAAGAGAATCACAGTAATAGGAACTCTGTAGAAGGATAGCACTGCCTCCCTTGAAGCACGTTTTGGCTCTGCAGTAATGGAGTATCTTATGACTTGGGATTAAAGGATATTTTTGAAAAGTAATTTTTTTTTACTTTTTTAAAATGTAATTTTCTTGTTTGTAAATAAATTCTTGTTTTTAAATAAGCAATGAAAATATAATAAGCAATAAGCAACCACCAACTTTAAACTGAAAAAATGCAGTTAAATTCCAGTTAGTTCCTAAGCTCAAAATATTTTTGGCCATGGTATGTAATCATGCAAATGTACCAGCACAGACACACTTGGCTGCAAACACATTCCTTCCTTCTCCTTCTACAGTATAACAAGTTTCATAATTTTTGATGATTATTTACTTTATCTGCTTTGCTCATGTTCAGCATAGGTTGGGGTTTTTTTCCCCAGTACTAACTTATTTGGGTTACTGTAAAAAGTTCAGAGATACATTTAATGGATTTTTCTTTCACCTGCGCTTATTAGAAAACAAACCTGTCTTTAACCTGATATAAACTATTTGTATATAGAAATGCTCCATTTTTTTTCAGATATCTGTTGTGAACTATACAGTGCTTATTTATTTTATGTTGCCACCTAACATATTGAAAGTTTTAAGTGTATTTGAAAAGATGAACTTCCAGCCTGAAGGGGTTGATAAATTAGGTAGGATGTATAATTAATGCAAGGATTTAGAGGTTGCATAAATTAATACTAGTGTAAAGATGGTTAACAATGTGCTGGTTACATCAACTTAATTTGACAGTGAATTCTTTTCTGTAGTGTAGTAAGAAGAAAAATATTTAATTCATTGAAGAAAGAGCAATATTGTAGTCACTGTGGGCTGAAAACCCACTTGCACCAGGCCTGAGGGGCTGAAATGTCCATGGATAGGGGTAAGGAAGGATTGAGAACTGGTCTCATACAGGGACATCTGTGCCAGCCCATGACAACCCTGAGCAACTGAGTTTTAAGATGAGCATTAATAAAGAGAGGAGAAGCTGTAACTTGGTTCAGAAAGGGAACTCCAAATATATTAACAGGAAGGCAACAGCAAACGAGACTAAAATGAGTTGGAGGGCTCAAGTTTGACTGGAGAGGTGGGGGTGATGGGAGAAGAGAGAAATATTAGGAAGCAGATTGTGAAGGGCTTTGAATGTCAAGTGGCCATACAACGGGATTTGATTCCTGTTTCCTGCTATGTGACATTAGGCAAATCATGACATTTCTCTGGTTTTTATGAGTCAAAAATATGGATAGTGCTTGCATACCAAGTAGCAAACTGTGATGACAGCTCTGATCTTGGTGCAATGTAAATGAGATATTTAATTTACTAATTTTTAAAAATTCCTAAATGAACACGGTGATGTAAAAGTATTAGATTCACACTTTCCTTGAACTTACTTTTTGTAGTGCTCATTAACATATTTTTCTGTAATCAACATTTCTTCAGAGCTTGAATTCTGTATACAAAGCTTTTTATTTATGGAAAGCAAGTTTCTACAAGGTGATTTTCTTTCTAATCTGTAGCCATATTGAATAGCTAATGAGGAAGTGTCCTTCTTTTTGTACTTCATGATCCTAAGCTTCTTTGAAAAATATATGGGTAGGAGATTATACTGTGTCACTAACTGTTAAATTTAGTGTTCACATTCATTACATAAGAGAAACATGTGAATACCATTGCCAGCTGCAGAAGCAATCCTTGCATGTATTGATTTTATTTTTCAAATAAGAACTTACCACATAAGATATGCTCAGAGTGGTACAAACACAGAAGCAAAATACAGTACTGCAGAGAAACTACAATGTTCTGGAGGAAATACTTGGTTTTACACAGGTATTGCTTTTCTTGAAGGTTAAAAAATACTGAGAATTGAATCTGTTTGAAGTTCAAGAATTGTCATTATATCCATGATGAGCTTACACAATATTATTTCCTGTCTTCCGTGTCCAGCTGGCTTTAGTACTGTGTCTCTTGTGCTGGCAGATGATGACCAAAACTGGACTTTACATCCTTTCATGGCCTCTCATCTGGATTTCAGTAGGATTATACACTGTGGTTTAAAGTTACCATTCTTTAATAAAGGGTTGCTAACCCAGAAAAAGGCACTGGGTGAATTCAGCAACACAGGCAGAGGTGAGTTGGATTCTATTTTGAACACTGGTTTCCTGCAGATTAAGCTCAAAGCCTTGTTTGTGAGACTAGCACTGGAACTGAATGGGCAAGACTGAGAGAAATTCACACAGAAAGAGAGCAAAAGAGAGAAAACTTTAAAAAGTTACATATTAGTCATGTCAATTGCACATGTCAATGCACTGAAAAACAGTTGGATATGACAGCAATCCAAAACCACATAATGACAAAAAGTTCTTTATAAAAATACCATGGAGATTATGTTTGAAGATGGTAATAATTTTATTGACATTTGAGAAAACTTATCTTTTCTAAAGTTAACATTTTATGCAAAATGATTGAGAGATCTGGAGAAAACCTATATCTGAGTGAGTCAGTTTGTGGGATGTTGAGTCAGTTGGTGGCTTAGGTAAATTAAAATGAAAATAGTTTTTCTTTCTGTTGGTATTTGGATATTTCTCTCATCTGCAGTAAGTAAACAATTTGCTGCTAATATTACTTGTATTTATATTGAAATTATACTTACTATTGATTATGACTGGAGAAGCAAAGTGCATCCCACTGTGGGTTAAGACCAAATTCATGACCACCTAAGGAATCTGAATATACATAAGTTGGTGGGACCTGATGAGATGCATCCCAGAGTCCTGAGGGATTTGGGTGATGTAGTTGCCAAACCACTCTCTGTGATATTTGAGAAGTCAT
>VZUI01045513.1:0-45456 GCA_013401135.1 Cettia cetti | reverse complement strand
GGCGCTCCCGGGGCGGGACTTGGCCGGGCCCGGGCCGTGAGCCGTGCGGCGGGGTCGGTGGGGCTGGGAGGGCCCCGGCAGCCCCAGGCGCGGCCTGGCCGCTCGCTCGAGGCCGGCTGTGCCGGTGAGCTCCCGGCTGCTGCTGTGCAGCCGCTGTGTGACCGCAGGATACCGGAATAGACCCGGGGGAACCTTCTGGTTTAGGGACTTGTGTAAGCATGGCCTTAAAGGACAAAATAAAGGTGCGTGTTCCGGCACCGTGTGCAGTCGAAAGTTTTTGATTGTCTTCTGTGTGTTACAGGGGAAATGCTTTTCTTATGCTGAACTCTGGCTTGGATTGCTTCATTGCTATACGTTGAGAACTTTGTAAAAAGCAGGAAGTCGAGATGAAGAGCAGGGTGACACAAGTAAATGTAAGTGTTCTTAAACCTAAATTGTAGGATTTGATCACTCCCATGTTACTGGTAATTAGGTTTGTAGTTGATATTATGTTAAATAAAACTTCCTGAATGCAAAGTGAGTGATGTCTGTAACAGCAGCTGTTTACAAGATAAATACTACTCGGAGTCAGTAAATTACAACTATTTCTAGCTGCTGTTGTCCTTGCAATTAAAGTCCCGAATATTACTAGTGCATAATTAATTGATCAAAACTGATTGAATGATGATGGCTCAACAGCAAATGTAAGCATGTAGAGGAATGAAGACAGATTTTGAAAAACTTAACAATGATCTTAAAATTTGTAGAGACAGTAAGTAGCAGTTAATTTTACAACTGTATGTCATACTATGTATGTTAAAGCTTTTCCTTTTTAAAGCTTTGTGACCCATTTTTGAGCGGATGGGAGTGATTTTTGGGGAATGCAGTGAGAAAAAATTTAGAAATGCTGTGTTTGTAAAGTACCCCAGGTTTAGGACGTGTTAGCAGAGCAATATTGTTATGATGCACTACTTCAAGTCTGTGGTATTGCTCTGCCTGTCTTTCCAGAGTTGGAACCTGCATAGCTGCTTCACTCTTTTAGATCCAACTCTTCTGACTTCAGTGGCATTTGGTAGGGATGCTTGAGGGGTAGTTTAATACCTTCTGCTGCTTTTCCAACCTGGTAGCGCTCCCCATCTGTCAGAATACACCAATTAGCAAAAGCACACTGTTTGGACACTTTCAGTAAATCTTTTTAATGAAAATGGACAAGGAAGAGAGTAACTTGTGGCAGAACACCTGGTCACAAAGAGCTGATGGCGACAGGTTCTTCAGGAAGCATAGCTGCTTTTGCAAGGAGCAGATAAATGGCAAACACAGAAATGGCCATAACAGTTTTATTTCTGTGAGTACTTGTCTTTTTGTTTCTGCTTGGGCAGAGACAGGTAATAAAGAACCCTTGAGAATGGATCATCCTAAAAAGACCACTGCCTTCTTCCCATCTGCTAGACAGGATTTAAATGCAGTAACTGTTCTGTGTTATTCAAGGAGTTTTATTACCATTTTCTTGGAAGCTTAGGATACAGACTAAGATATTACTGGGCTGGGGAAAAAAAGCAATGACTTTCTCAGTGATCTGCTCTGTAATGAGCACTGAAAGGGGTAGAAAACCTTGGTGATTATGTGAATTTCTTGTACTCTCTGCTGTCAAAGATAATGGGGCTCTAAAATTAAACAGGTGGACATAACTTCTTTAGGGATGCATGCTCCCAGTGGACAAAGTGATGCCCTTGTTTTCTAGCATCATCTTGATGCAGGCAAGAGAATGCTGGGTAATTTTAGCAGTGTTTGAAGTGCACCTTAGGAAAGGCAGTACTCTAGGATATGTTATAGTGGCCTCAAAAATACGATTATTGGTGTGCATATATACACACCCAGTTAAGTTTTTGGAGATAAGAGCTGCCCTGCTTTTTGTGGAAGAGGTGCCATTATATTCTGGTCACCCAGAGTTTTAACTGGTTCTTTGGTGGGGCAAGAACTGGTGTGCCAGCATGTCGGTGGAGAGGGTGCTGCTTCAACAAACGAGCTCTGTGCTGCTGCAGGGAGTTCCATCAAGGTGCATGAGGTAATGCTTGTGTTGAGTTTCTGCATCAGGTGAGGTGTTCCCTATTTCACAGTTAGTCACTCCGTGACACCATGAGATTGTGGTTCTGAAAGATCATAAATAATATTTTAAAGGAAGAGATGCTATGAAAGTACTCGGGTTACAAATGCTGCTGCTTGACTCTGCCAAAGTTGTTTAGAAAGATCTTAATGAATATCTTTCAATATTTGTTGTAGATGTTGTCATGTTCTGATTTTTGTATGAGTCCATACTTCTATATGTCATACTTCTATATGTCATGGTTCAGCCTATGGGATTTGGTGTAAACTGTTTTAAGTGTGTATCACTTAAACAATCCTGCACATCTGTCAAGTGGATCAGTGCAACTCAGATGTTTGTAATGTATGAAACTAGGAATGACTCGTGAGAAAATAAATTGATTAGTAAAAAGGGGGAACATAAGGAAAAATTACTCTATAAAGGAGATTTTTAGGAGAGAGGAAAGACATTCTTTAAACAAGAAATGGTGTAATTCTGTTCATGGTAATGTGTGTGATACAACAAATTAAAACAGCATCTGAAAGAAGGAAGCAGGAAAGGCAGCCCAGTGGTCCATCAACTATAGTCTCCAGCAGTAATTAACAGCAGATGCCTTAAAGAGTTAAAGAATAGGGCAACTAGGAAAGTACTTGCCCACATACACTCCCACTCTCTACCTGTTTGCAGCTTCCTGAGCCAGATAAATTTTTTTGGTAACCATTGTGGATTTTTCTTCAATGTTTATTAAGCACCTTGAACCTGTGGAAGCATTTGGCATCTACAGCATCCTGTAGCAGGGTGTCCAGCTGCTTAACTGTTTGTTCCTAGAGAACCAGGAGCCTCTCCTTGTCATACCTGACTGCCATCAGCTTTGTTTGATCGCCCTCCTTGTAAAGGAGTGGGAACTGGAGGCATGGTATGCTTTGATCTGAAGATAGATGCTCACAATCATGTTGGGGCTTGATTTTTTTTTTTTTTCTTTCTCTTTCCTTAAAGCATGGTTCCAGTCATGAAAGGAAGGAAAACTACAGTTCCCGACATGAAAGTTTGTCTCCAGAGGACAGGTAAAATGACTGGTTTTTATATTCTTCAGTTGTGTATATATACCTCACATAGTGAGCTAGAGAAAATAAAAAGATCATCAGCTTGTTTCCTTTTATATATTACTGCAACTCAGTGGTAAAAAGCAAGTGTAGATTTAATAAAATACTTGAATGTCACTATAACAGTAATTAAATGGATTTGTTACTAAAACTTAGCATTTGGTTAAATTATCATGAGACTTGAAAGTGGAAATTACATGCTTTTTTCTTGAAGTCACATATTGCTGATACCATAATTATCATTTTTGGGCAAGATTGCTTCGTGCTGTAAAGGCAAAAGTAAGTAGTTAAAAATGAATACATGTGTTCCAAGGAATGCAAGCTGCTGAATTTACTATTGGTATTTGATGTTAGTACTGTTAAACATTTAACTTCAAATGCTGGGAGCTTTCTTTTACAGTTCTTCTTTGATTTTTGATAAGGTTTTCTTGACGACAAATTATTGTTAACATAGACCCTTTTATTGGAGTGACACATATTTTGAAACTCACGTTGCAGAACTGGAGCACTTCTGCATAGTTACATTATATTGCAAGTAAATATTAATACCATTGCTTTTCTCAGCCTCTCACTAAAAGTTTTTGTGTCTTGGGTTGCGAGTAGGGGTATGGAGCGTGACAGGTCTCGGTCTCCATCTCCCAGGAAGAGGAGATACTCTGATGACAGCAGATACGATGAGGAATATTCAAGACGGGAATACTATGATGACAGAGCTTCAGATGGAAGGTATGGAGCCCTCTCTTAATCAGTATTTTAAACACTTTTAAAGAATAAATGTGAAAACTTTTCACATACACTTGGGTGTTTAGTGGGTGTATTTTTTTCCCTTTAGGAGGATGGAAAGGGGGAGAGATAGACACTATGAGAGATGGGAGGACAGAGAATATGATCGAAGGAAGCAGAGAAGATACTCGTCACCTGACCGTAGGAGTCCAGAGAGGTCGACAGGCCAGAGCTCACTTGCTCATGATGAGATCACCTCAAAGAAGAAGAAAGAAGAAGTGGATCCCATCCTCACTCGCACAGGTGGTGCATATATTCCACCTGCCAAGCTCAGGATGATGCAAGAGCAAATCACTGATAAAAATAGGTGAGTTCAAAGTTACAGAGTCAGTTTTTTTGCTGCAAGCAAAACAGTTAAGGTATTTAGAGAATGTTGGGAAAAGTGGGATCCACTAAGGGTTATCATCATTGTTTTGAAGATGTGTTTTTATCAGAAGAAAAGTAAAAGAGTCAGATTAAAACTGTACCTGCTTCTGCTGCAAAGTGTAAATGATAAAGCAGGATACTGAATGTAGCTAGAAATTTTTTGGAACATCTTACAAAACCACGTACTGAGTTATATGTATCTGGAGAATTACACTTTGGTTTATCATGTTTCAATGATTGTCTCATGGTTGAATGTACAACTCTGAACAAGTCTTCACATTTTTGCAGTGAATATTTTAAAATTTATTTTACTGATTAAATGAAAATGTGAATATATGCTATATATATAAGTTTATTCAGTTCTTCTTCAAATGTATACATTATAAATTTGTGATACTTTGTAATAGCTTGGCATACCAGAGGATGAGCTGGGAAGCCTTGAAGAAGTCAATCAATGGTCTTGTCAATAAAGTGAACGTTTCTAATATAGAAAACATCATTCATGAGCTCCTTCAGGAGAATATTGTTCGGGGAAGGTAAGCCTTAGTATTTTAAAATAATTCTTTTGCTTTTCTGGAATGTGTACACTGCTCATGTGTACACTGTTGTGTGTGCTATGAGTAGTGTAGGGATGTTAGGCAGATTTCAGTGTTAACCTTAGGCCATATTGTCCTATTCAGAATAGTGCCTTACTTGGGAAAGGGATTGTATGCTTGGTGGAATAAAAGAGTGCAACAGATGGTGTATATGTCCTTTTCATAAGGTTTTCCCAATGCATTTTACTTGAATGACTTGAAATTTACAGTTGAGTTCTATTCCATTTGTCAATGCCAAAGTATGTAGGAATAAGCTCCCTTTGTCCTTTCTATTTAGTACTCTGTAGGAGGGTTTTTTAGGATTTCAATAGACCACAAGGAAGAGTGTGTACTTTGAAGATTCACATTTGGAGGTTTGTTTTCTTTTTATCCTCACCCAGTGTAGTCGAGTAATACAGCAAAAGTCAAATTCTGTGTGCTCCTGAGCATTACAAAATGCAAAACTGAGAGGAAGGAAAGCAAGTCACAGATTCTCTTCAGACTTTCTTGATAATAAAGAGATAATTTGAATAATAAAAGAACTATTATCTCATAAGTCCTTTGTTTACATTCATTTAGGCTCTAAGTAGTATTTTATAATCAGATGAAGTTCAGATTAAAAAAGGGGTAATTGCAGGATACAAGATGGCATTTTGCATGCTTAGTGTTTTTCAGTGTAGCTCTCATATGAACAGTATTTGATGCCAGATTAGGTAACAGTTGAAGAACTTTTCAGTTCGGACAGATTTGTGCAAAACATTTTGCAAAATTCCATTAGTGGTGTGATAAACCATGGTTTGAAAATGATCATCTGGTTTCTTCCAGCTATTCCAACTACACAACACTATTTCATGTGGTAAGTACTGAATAAAACATTACATACCTTATTACCAGAAAGGTCTTTAAAACTTACTTATTTTTACAGGGGATTGCTGTCTAGATCCATTTTGCAAGCTCAGAGTGCCTCTCCGATTTTTACTCATGTTTATGCAGCTCTTGTGGCAATTATCAATTCGAAGTTTCCAAATATTGGTGAATTGATCCTC
This sequence comes from Cettia cetti, assembly GCA_013401135.1. Lineage (NCBI taxonomy): Eukaryota > Metazoa > Chordata > Aves > Passeriformes > Sylviidae > Cettia > Cettia cetti. The sequence continues at coordinate 39,521 of VZUI01045513.1, read as the reverse complement.
AAGAGGCTGATACTGAATTTTCGTAAAGGGTATCGCAGAAATGACAAGGTATGTAAAATGTGAAGGAGCAATGTGCTGAAATGTGGAATTCTGCAGTGTAACTGTGTCAACTGTGTTCAAAGGAACACAGCCAAGACATGGGCCATAGACAAATGTCTCTAGGACATTTACAGTACTAGAGTATCATGAAAGTTTGACCACTTATTCTGGATTGATACTGTGATAGTCTGGGGCTTTTTGATTGGGCAGGGGTGTTTAATTGTAAGTTTTTATTTTTGAGGGTACAGTCCTAATTATGAACAATTACCAGTATCCTTAAATAGTTTCATTACTCTTAATTTGTTGGTGAGATGCATTAATCTGTAGTAGGTCTGGGTAAGGAATTTTCTCTTCTATATATTAAAATTTCCTGGTTTATTTCTTTTGCAGCAACTCTGTCTAACATCTTCAAAATTTGTTGCACATTTGATGAATCAGAATGTGGTATGTACTTTGTTTCTACTCAGTCCAAACCCTGTATGGCTAATTTTTAGTTTAAGACAGCAGTACCCTAAGTGGAGATTCTCTTTCTCTTCTGAAAGTTGCTGAAAGCCTGAGTGTGGTGCCTGCTTTAAGTTGTTAAGATCTCTTTAGGAAAGATACTTGTAATTGCTTAGGTAGTTATCACCACTTACCATTGCTCCAGAGCTTCCCCAGAAACTCATGTTTGTGTTTAGGCTAGTATTCAGGCATATCTTGAAGTGAAGCAAGAATCATTTAAGGCTCTGTCCCACAGATATTAAACAGTTTTCTTGCAATGTGTATGTTAGCAGAAGTAGACTCAGTTGCATCTAAATCAAATTTAGCTCTATGGCACTTGTTTATGTGTCAGAAATCAAGATGCTCTGATTTAAATAATGTCAAGAAGCAGTGTCTCAGGAATGTGTTGAGAATGTTCAGCATTTTGGTGAAGAGGAAATAAGGCTGAGATGTGCTATTTGCTTATGTGCTTGATCCTGGAAGATCTGATTTAATTATAGACACAATGCCCTTGGAACTGGGTTCTGTCATGCAAGTGCTGGTTTATTTGGTTCTTTAGAATGCGTTCTGTTATTTTTTAATGGCAAAATACTTTTCACTGCTTACTTGTTCACTTCAATAAAACAGTCACATTCACTAGAAAATTGGTGTCAATACTGATGGTAAAACTGGATTTGAAATTTTGAAATTTGAAGTTTCCTCTTAATCAGCTTTGCCCCACTACTGCTGCCTTGTGTGTGTGATTAAACCGCTGTGTTGTGGCATCCTCATAGGCTGGACAGGTCTGTCCAGGAAATGACTGTGGTGACACTGTGCATTCTAATTCTTTGCTGATACTCTTTCCACAGGCTCACGAGGTTTTATGTTTGGAAATGCTCACTTTGCTTCTTGAAAGGCCTACTGATGACAGTATTGAGGTTGCAATTGGCTTTATTAAAGAGAGTGGGCTCAAATTAACAGAAGTTTCTCCTAGAGGTATTAATGGTAAGTACAGTTACCCAATACCCATCTTGGCATTTGTATTAGTAACTACCTTTCATATTTACATTTCTGTATTTCCAAAGCAATCTTTGATCGCCTTCGACACATCCTGCATGAATCTAAAATCGATATGCGTGTTCAGTACATGATAGAGGTCATGTTTGCTGTACGGAAGGATGGCTTCAAGGATCATCCAATCATTCCAGAGGGATTAGATCTAGTGGAAGAGGAGGATCAGTTTACTCATATGCTGCCATTGGAAGATGATTACAACCCAGAAGATGTTCTTAGTAAGTTAGAAATGAAAGATAATTCTTTAACTACATTCCCTAAGAAAATAAATTCAAGATTAAATATTAATAGCTTTCTTCAATTTGTGTTTTAAATAAAGATTCTCTTTTATTCTAAAGATGTTTTCAAGATGGATCCGAACTTTATGGAAAATGAGGAGAAATACAAAATGCTGAAGAAAGGTAGGGATGTTTGTGTGTGTGCCATCACCTATGGCATTTGCTTATTCAGCTGTTGCTGCCAGCATTTATTTAACAGTGGGTGATATTTCTGTCCTGTGTAACTCATTTAGTTCATAGACCTTTGCCTTGTGTTCATGCTACTCAGTGTTGTTTCTCCATCTGTTTCCATTCAGTTATATCTGCTTTTTGGCCTATCCCTCATTCCACACCTGAGACAGCCTTTCACTCTTCAGGGGTTGGATCAAGGGGATTTTTGTAATGAAAGTACTGTGGTCTATGTTCCATTCATCTGTGATACTGCTCTTTCAGAAATTCTTGATGAAGGTGACACTGAATCTGAAGGAAATCAAGAAGATGGAAGTAGTGAAGATGATGAAGAAGATGATGAAGAGGAGGATGAAGATGGTAAGTGTCTGACTGGCACCTTACAAGCAATTGATTGAATGTAGATGAAGCAGCAAAGAAAAGCCTAACTTCTTAGATGTTTTGCAAAACTGAGATGTTCAAATGTTAAGCAATGTTTTCCTCTTCAGTTATTCTCAGATCTAAATGTTTACTAGCAAACAGCATAAAAGTCTGAAAGGAAGCATTCAGCACATGCAGAAAAAGAAAAGCAGCTTTGCCACATATTTTTGACAGTATCAGTTTCCATTGAGGAAAGCCTTGCCAGTCAGGTATTGTTTCTGTAAAATACCAGGAATGGATTTCCTTACTAGTTTGGTGGAGTATTTCACAGAAGAGCAGAACTCCTAGGCTTATGAAAAGTATGAACATTCACATAATTTTTCAATTTTTATGCTTTTACCAAACTTTAAAAGACTGAAGAAATAGTATTTTACAAATGAAAGCATTCCCAGAGTGGTTTGGTTCATATTAGATTTTTCTACGCTTGCTCGAGGACTTTGCACAATACTGTAATTTAGATTCTACAATTAACAGGAATTAAGAATTACCTGTTAAAATCAGATGGTACATAAAGCATTGTGTAGCTGATTTATGCAGAAAATGCATTGGTAATAATGTTGACAAGAAATGTTAAACCTAGAGGTTGCAGTGAATAAGAAACATGAAATACCTTTAAAAGAACTACCCTTTTAAAACTGTCTCTAAATATTTACTTTTGTTACAGATGAATCAAATACTGACTTTTTATTTTTTCCTTATCCATAAAAATAAACATAAATACATAAACCTGCAAATAGTCCTAAGTACTCTTAGGAAAATAGTATGCCACAGACTCAGCAAATGGTAAATAGAGCTGTCCTAAAAAATTGCTATATGTGTCTTCCTTAATGTTTTGTTCTTTACGAACCCATGTTTTTCTTTTCCAGGTCAGAAAGTTACTGTCCATGACAAAACAGAAATTAACCTGGTCTCCTTCCGTCGTACCATTTATCTGGCTATTCAGTCAAGGTAAATAAAAATTATGCACCTAAGAGTGTAGTTCTTTTGAAGTCAGTGAACTGTAATTATCTTTCTTTTAAAATTCTGTCTTAATGTGCAAGTCGGGAAGTGGTCTTTATGGAGCCTGACCTGACTGTGTAAAGCAGACTGTTTTCCAAATTCCCATTCTAAGATGAATCTTGTTTGTTTCAAAATGTTTGGGTAGTGAACTGGGACTATTGCTGTAATGAAAACGTTCTGAGTGAACAGAAGTCAGTGATCTTCCAATTTTATAGCATCTTGGGAGTTTGTGAAAAAAATTGGAGTTCCGCTTGTGAGATGGAGTTCTTTTGCCATCTGCATTGTTTGGAAATTAGGTATGCAGTTACCATCCCTGAAGTACAGTCTGCTTCTGGTCATCTTGAGAGTGAACTCCCCTTGCAGTTCGTGGTACAAATACTCCAAACCTGTTGGGTGTAGCTTTTGTGTCACCAGGCTGAGAGATTGATCCCTTGCAGCCCATAATACTCTGCATGAGGAGTGAAGTAGTTGTGTTGTTGATCATTAGACATATGAATTAATACCATACTGGGGGTATCAAAGGCACTCACATTTCTCAGAGTTACTGTCAAATACTTTGTTGCCAACTTGTTCATCTTCTATGTGGGGGGACAATGTACCCAGTGGTAGCTAAAGGCTTTCAGAACAGGAGTGCAAAGAGGACACCAGTAAATACTGCTTTTGGAGCTTGCCTGAAGTGCTTGCATTTCAGTGTGCTTCAAAATGTGCAAAACAAGCTCCCACTTTTCTGTTTTAAGTTTTGTAAGATGATGTGATAGTTTTAATGACCTGGATCATCTTGTTTTCAGATTGCCTGCAAATGTAATCACTTTGGATTAATTTTCAGATAGAAACTCCTGAAATACAAAAAGGTTTATTTAAAAACTCACAACAATAAAGTCTCAGCAAATCAAACAGCTTATGTACTTTACTACAAAACAATTGAGGTTTTAACACCAATGATGAATCTTATTATAGTTTTGGAATGTTTTTAGCATAGCATACATTGCACAGATAATAAGTGTTCTTTCTATTCAGCTTAGACTTTGAAGAATGTGCACACAAACTGCTGAAGATGGACTTCCCTGAAAGTCAGACTGTAAGCTTTTATTCTTATTTTTTGTTACTAACATTTTTAAGATACGGTACTATGGTAGTATCTAAAAACCTTGCTCACGTTCCATGACCTAGTTTGTATAGCAAGCAGATGAACGAGAGTCATTCCTTACAGCTGTTGTTCCTCAAAATTAATTTCACAACCTTTAGAGCAAATAGACTTACATTTCATAAGCAATATCTCTTATGCATGTGCTCCTTTCTGTCAAGCAGCACAAATGTTTGATCATAGCCTCTGAAAAGGTCTGTTGTTTGGACTGGTAAAACTTTTGTCCTCTGACAAGAATACAGCAGCATGGCAGAGTTCTGTCTCTGAAAGACACAGAAGATAATATTTGCAGGCAGCTGGGGCTTGAAAATTAGCTCAGTGCTCTGAGTGTGTTGTTCTGGCGCCTTCACAGTCAGTCTTTGATTAAACAGCATATTGAATTAAAGCAGTTTTGAGTGATTGCTTTGGGTACTTCTGGAGATCATAAGACTAAAGCTGTTTTGTTCTCAGACTCTGTAAGATCAATGCAAGTGCTGTGTTTTCAAGGAATGGAAACTGTTCTTCATCCAGAACTTCTGTTCAATACTATAGGATGTAAATACACATCTAATTTTCCAAGGAGCTTTTCAGTCAGCTGTAAGCTGTCATCATAAGAGTTGCACTTGGGTGAGCTCTTTAACTTCTTGTGGCTTTAATTATCAGTTTTATTTGAAACTGTGTGTGTAATAAGTAACTTCATTGTAATACTAATAAGGGGAGATCTGGGCTACACTTAGGTGTTCTTTGAGAATTTGTTTACCTATCAATTTTTTCAATTCCTGTACCATTGTTTGTTTCTAAGCAATTAACATGGAAGTAAACTAAGGACTGAAATTGCGTGTCTTTTAATCTAGTTCTCTAATTCTGTGCAGGAAATGCAATATTAAGCATGCATAAGATTGTAATTCTCAGTGAAGTATACATAACCTGAAGAATTCTAAAGAGAAAAAGAAAATCCTGTTTCCCAGCAAATCAGTTCAGCTATAAAGAATAGAGCAAACAATCTAAAATATATGTACAGCAGAGTTGTAATGTATAACACTATTGTAGTGAGAACTACTTAAGTCTTAGGATTTAATACCATGGCAGTTTCTGTCAGCACCTAACCTCTATGGGCAAAAGCTGCTGAGAAAAAATAAGGGAAGGAAAAAGGAAAACCCAGCAATTAGCAATTACCTGGGATTCAGTACTAGTTGTAGGAATTACTGTAATTCAAGATTCTAAGCTGTTGTAAAACTGTCCTCTTATTTCATGAGGCTTCTTCCTTGCACTGATTTTTTTTTTCCTTATGAATCATACAACTACTCTTCACCTCATTTAATCAAAGATAGGAGAGCTTTGACTTGCTCATTGTATAGAATTAAGCTCCTTTATGGGGACAAAAATCTTTAAAAAAAAGACTTCCTGATCACTGTGAGAGCAGAAAGAATAAGCAGATGTAGGCAGTAAAATTATTCAGGGGTTTCTAGGACTTGAGTCTGTACATGTGGATAAAAAATTTGAATACATTCAGCAGGAAATTTCTTTAACTGCCAGTTTTTAAGCTAGAAAAATAATTTTTATTTGTTCAGACTACTGTCTTCAGATTGAAGTCTTTATTGAATTCCCTCTGCCTTCAATAAAAAGCAAGCCATTATTGAGTTTGCAGAAGACACCAGCCTGGGCAGGAGTGTTGATCTGCAGGAGAGCAGGAAGGGAGAGGGATCTGGACAGGCTGGGTCAGTGGGCTGGGGCCAGCAGTGTGATGTTCAGTGAGGCAAAGTGCTGAGTTCTGCCGTGGGTCACGACAGCCCCAGGCAGAGCCCCAGGCAGGGCAGAGTGTCTGGAAAACTGCCCAGTAGCAGGAAGGGACCTGGAGGTGCTGGTTGGCAGCAGATGAACATGATCCAGCTGTGCCCAGGTGACCAAGAAGACAGTGGCATCCTGGCCTGGATCAAGAAAAGCGTGGCCAGCAGGACAGGGGCAGTGGCTGTCCCTCTGCACTTGGGACCACAAGGCCACACCTGGAGTGCTGCATGTGGCTGAGGGAGCTGGGCTTGTTCAGTCTGGAGAAGGGGTGGCTCAAAGGGGACCTTATCACTCACTCTGCAAGTACCCCAAAGGAGGGCATAGCCAGTGGGGGTTGGTCTTTTCTCATAGATAACAAGTGACTGAACCAGAGGAAATGGCCTCAAGTTGCACCAGGTAATCTTTAAATTAAACAATTTCTTGACTGAAAGGGTAGTCAGTCGTTGAAACAGATTGCCCAGGGAAGTGGATGGATTCAGCATCCCTGGAAGTGTTCAAAAGACATGTGGATATAGTTTAGTGGTGAACACAGTGGCATTGGATTTACAGTTGAACTTGATCTTAGAGGCATTTTCAACCTTTAGAATTCTCAACTACTCTTATTTTAGCCAGAAGCACTTCTTTCATTTTCAGTCTGTTTTACTGAAAGCTTCAGCAATCTGTACTGCAGGATGTTGTGTCTTATTTCTTCACACTTTATGATTCAAGGCTTTAAACAGTCTTGAGAAATTCCTGAAATGTTTGCTGAACTCTTAGGTGAACCTGCAAACTTTGTTTATGCTCATTCTCTATTCCAACTCCTACCATGAATGGCAATCGTGAGAAGCAGGAACTAGAGCATTTAGCTGAAGTGTTCCTTAAAAATCAGGTAAAACTTAAGATTCCCATTGCAAAATTTTAATTAAAGTCAAGTCTGATTTTACAGTGGCTTTCTGCTTTTCTTCTGAAAGGCTTTACTTAATAAACATATTTATTTAATTTGGTGATTTAGACTGTTTTCCACAAGCTTTGAGTAGTAAATTGTCAATTAAATACAACCAAAATACTAATCAGAATATCTGAAACCTTAAGACAGATGCAAGCAATAGGTTTGAGACTCATGCAGTCTTAATGACCATCTTTCTGGGTAACTCTTCCTGAAATCTTCATGTATAGAAATTTTTGGTGTGATGTATCAGGGCTGAATCCAGAGGTACATTAGCAGTTTTTACCAGTGGTTGAGTTATCAGATCTTTGTGTGACATTAACTGCTGTGCAACACAAGTTGTCTGTTTAATACCAGTAATGGATCTATCACACAGCTCTGACTCGCAGAAAGAGGATTAAGGTTCAGATGGATAATCTGTGGACTGGAACAACATAATACTGCTTTTTGGCATTGCAGTTTAGGAGCAGCTGCCGAGGAGGGATGTCACTACTACTCTGATTTTTTTTTTTTGAGAAACATTTAAAGTGTTGATGTTCTGTCATTTCTATGTAAAATTACTAGGAGTGGGTTTACTTTTATTCATGTTATTTAGACCCTACTGAAGCCTGCAGATCAAGAGCAAAATAGCTTTGCTGTCTGTGTGAAGCTGTTCTAAACAAGCCTTGCAATTGCTTCTTTGGGCATATGTTCAGTTTTGGCAGAGCTCACTGTTTTACTTTTTTTTAAAAGTAAAGTTATTATCTCTGTTAAAGCTGTATTAATCCCATGTATTACCAAAGAAGAAAATTTAAATAAATTGAAACTCTAGTTAGAGGGGTGTGGTATTACCAGTTGTTCAGGCTTCTGAACTGTGGGGAAAGCTAGCAAAGAAGCCCAGCTGAAACGCAGACAGCTAAAATAATGAAACCATACATTGTTCTTGCTCTTTGAAAATGTGCCTAAAAGGGATTGGCTTTTAAGCTTTTCTTCTTTCTTGGTTTGTGATAAGAACTAAGCTTGTATACAGCAATGTTGCTAAATTAAATTAGAGCCTCTTCTAATAGTGTGAACATTCCAGATAAAGGTAATGCGCCACCATTTTTTTTTTTTTTTTTTACTTGAAATGAGAAATTCTTGCAGGCACAGCCTTCTTGAAAGAATTATGCATGCATCTGACACATCTTCATTTTTATGGGGTGGTGTCACTTGCTCAAAGCAGTCCTAGTTGGTGGTGTGGGAGTGTCAATGTCTCGTGTTATTTATGCCTTGAGTCTTGAAGATAGCACAAGTACTTACATTGGCTTGACTATTTTCACTTTCAGTGCAAATGCAGTTCAGGAAGCTGGTGTAGAATGGGATGGTCTAAGGCTGATAACTACCTGCTGGTCAAATAGATGATTTCTTAGATAGGTTTGTTTCTTCTCTAATTGGAGGGCATTGCAGCTTGTAGGTTTAGCAACTGCACCATGATTTACAGCAGCTGCTACTGGCTGTAAAAGATAATCATCCTCAAGTACCTTTCCTGTCTTTTGAAGCAGGAGGTTTTTGTGGGCCTGAGGTGCAGAATCATTCTGAATTTCCATAATTCATCAATTAAAAACCCCATACATTGCATGTACATACCACATTGTGGTATTTGTTGATGTCTACAAAATGCAGGCACAGAATCCATACAGAATTAGGCTATTGTGTTAATGATAGCAGGCATTAGCTAGAATTCTGACTAGATTTTGATCTTACACAGATGTATGTATGCATTTAACCTAAAGAGGTTAATTGCTCAGATTTCCTCAGTAAAATCACTTAAAGAGAAGTTTTGCATGTGCAGCCTTCAGGTAGAAGGCAAGAGATACTGTGGGACTTTGACATATTATTTCATTGTTGTGTGTTACAGACTTGTAGCAGCATGATTAAAAATATATCTATCCTTATATTCAGTTAATGATTCCAGTGTAAAATATTAAGTCTGATGTATGCAAGATTTGTCATAACCATATTCAGCTTTAAGCATATGTTCTAAACAGAAAAGTGGTTGAGCAAAAAGGGGACAAAAGTTGAGGAAGACCATTAGCTGAGCACAGGACAGACCTGGAGACTTTGTATTAGCTGCGAAAAGCGCTGCAGAGTTTGACAAGAGGCTGCCTGCTGCTGAAACACCTTCTGTGGCTTTGCCAGCTTTGGCTCTAAATGGTAACTTGACAAATTAAGAAGAGAAAGCAGAGATGCTGGGAAAAGTAGGCTGTGTGAAGGTTACATCCATTAAAATATGCAGCAGTAAGGAAAGCTTCAAGGTAGTCAGTGGGAGTAAAATATGCCTCAGTGAATTAAAAGAGAAAAAAGGAAAAGTGTGGCATCTGTAAAAGCAGTGAAAATACATAAAATGCAAGGCACTCGTTTCACATAATTCCAATTTCACATTGATTTGAATGAACCCAAGGCCTGCACTAGGTTTGCTCCTAGCAAATCAATTCCTTTAGTTCCGTGAAGAAACTTCTAGAAATGAAGTGTTGACATTGAAAATTTTGTATTTTAAGAGTAGCTTACAGGGTGGGGATATCTCAAGATGGCTTCAGCTTGTGTATGCAATGGATGGAACAGAGCTGTGGGGCTGGCAGGGAGAGGGAGGTGGAAATGGCATCACTTCCAGCCAGGGAGGGCAGAAGTGACCTCCACATGGAGGCAGCCTGGGGGGTCAGCTCTGAAACTGCAGACTTGGCTGAATGCAAATCTTAAAGAAATGGCAAAAATGAGGGGAGAAGGGGCAGGGGGGAACCACTAGCTGTGAAAAGGAACCTGTGATCAGAAGGAGACAAGTTACTTTAGCTCTTCTGCCTGCCATGAGCACAGCCTTTGTGTGAAGCTGAGAGAAGATAGATTGGGCATGGTGTGCTTGTGTTTTAAAACGGTAAAACTGGGAGAAAAACACCAGAAGCATCAGATTTTTCTGTCTTTTCCTTTAGCATCTTTAAATGTATGATGATACTTTCCATGTTAGGTTGAGTCACAGTTCATCTAAACCATCACTCTGGGTAGCACAAACAGAGGCTGTTTTGGGGGAGCTGTGGGAAATGCAGTGCATTTTAGAGGGAGCTTTCTCCTTATCTTCAGTCTTAGCAGTTTTGGGAAGTGCCTTTGTTCTCTATGATACAATAATAAATTCAAGATCTTTACCAAAGGTGATTCACCATCTGTATGAGATGTCAGGTATTTTGAAGTGTTTTACTTCATGATTGGATAGCTATGTATACTTTCTTAACTAAGCTGAGTAGTTGTTGAGAATTGTATGAAAGCAGTTGAACCACACAGTATAGAAATTGCCTGTAAAATTGGGGAATAAATTTTTTGTGGTCTTCAAAACAAACAGTGGGCTAAGTCACAGGCTCTTTGTGCCATAAATATCATTGGGAGTACAGAAATTAGTTCACTCACTTTTAAAGTTGTAAATTAAGCTAGAATTGCCATCTGAGCTTTTTGCATCTCTCAAAAAGTAATTAAATAATTGTAAAGTTTTTAATTTTAAATCTGGAAGACAGTTACTCTAGACCTAACCTCAAGTTGTTTAGATAACAGCAGCAAGAATGTCTATGGGCAAATGTGTTATCGTGCATGTGGTTATTCAAGATACCCTCCTAGAAATCGTTGTAATATTTAATTAAAATGTTGAAGTATTTAATTACTGTAAACCACAGGGGATACCAAGGTTATAATTGCATTTAAGATGAGGAAGAAAAGTAATTTGTTTTTCAAGTCTTCCTGACATTATTAACAGTGGCATCAGCACTTTTTTTATTGTTAAAAACTGATTAACTGCAGCATTACTGTAAAATGGGATAATATAAAAAGTTAATATGCATTTTAATACATCACAGTAATACATTGTGACAGTGTTAAAAGGAATGCCTTTAAACACGTCTCTAAGTTTATTTGATACATGACTGCCTTGTTGTTTGGAGGAGTGGTTTCTTCTTCGGCGTGGTTGGCTTTTTATTTGTTTTGAGCTTTTCATGATGGGCAAAAAAGTTTTTTCTGAATACTTGCTTGGAAGAATGACACAAGTGGGAGAATATGAAATCCAGTATATGCTACAGTAAATTGGTGAAAGATACAGAACAAAATGCTTGAAATCGTCCAGTAGTTTTTATAGGAATGTTACTATTAGTTTAAAGAGAAATTAAACTAATAATGAAAGGTATGTGACTGACAGCCAGAAACCTATTTGGGAGTGTCATAAATTGGATTACACGATGGAATTTGTCTTAGGAGAAAGTAGTAATAAAAAAAAGGTGAATGGGCAAAAATTGCAGGGCTATTTTAAGCATTGTGTAATTTCATGACCTTTAATTTATATAAAAATATTTGCTCACTTGTCTTAATTAATGTTGCCAAATGTACCCTAAACCAATGGATGGCTGCATTACAAGCTGTATCTCGGGCATAAGGTCAGGGGAATAAGTTTGGTTTTAAACCTGCATGGTGTCACTTGCCAGGACCTCTGCTCTCAGCCAGTGGGGGGCTCTGGCCCAAGAGGTGAGGTACAAAGTGTTTCCCTCTGGTTCCTGGTTTGCCGTGTGTGGAAGGAGAGGAAGAGGCAGCTGCCAGAAGTGATCTGATAATAATCAGGGGGTGATGGTGTTGGAAGACAAGGAGGAAAGGGTGTCAGAGAGCCTGTATTCCAGAAAGCCTGGACTACCTGTCCTACATAGTTGGCATGATGGAACAGGACAGCAGCTTCTGTTCTTCCATCCGTGTTCACCGAGGAGACAGGAACATGGAAGGCAGGCTGTTCATGATGGGGGATGCACAAATGTTTTGGGAGACTAATCTAGCTAGACTTCCTCTGTTCATTCCTAGCCAAGAAGGAAAGATGCTCCTCTGTAAAGGGTGATTCAGAATTCAGCCTAAAACAGCTGCTATAGAAAAGTTGCTCTTGTTCTCTTGGTTAGAGAGGGAGTCCAGGCATTTTGACCTCCTAAAGGTGAGTTTAGTCTTTCTAAACATCTCCCTCAGGGCTGAAGCCATTGAAGTGAAACTCAGCCTTCTGCTTGCTTATGCTAAGCAGGGCTTGTCAGACAAATTATGGCTGAATAGTTAAAGGTGTTAGTATATATCAACATCAACAGATATTTCTGATTTTGGAAATAGCTGCTAAGAAATGCATGTTCTGTTTCCAAATGGTTTATCTGTAAGCTGTTTAGACACTTGGAAGTTGTAAAGAATTTTCATTTTCTGTAAATGCAGGGATTGGTACTATTTCAAACAAACAAAAAGAAACCCTAAAAGGGATAGCACAAAAAGAAGCAATTGACAAACAAAAACAAAACCAGAAAAAAGGCCCTCAAACCCTTCACTTTTGATCTTGTAACTCCTCTTTTCATGATGGTAAAGTCAGTTTGTAAATGAATTCTGACTTTTATTTTTATTAGCTATACATTGTGTTAACACATAAATCCTAGTTTAGGCAGAAGAGAAAGTTTAAAGGTAAAAAGTTCATATTCATATCCCAGAGAAGCTCAGAAAACTACTGGTGTTGCCAATGAAGTTTGATGTAAATACTCCCTTCAAAGCTCGCGTCCATGTAAGGCTTCCTTCAAGTTGCTTGGCATGTACTAGTGGCGTTTTTTTGCTGCTACAGTGAATTTACCTAGAGAAATATTCTCTTTTTCTTAACCCAGAAAGAACTCTGCAATATGATACTTGACTGCTGTGCTCAGCAAAGAACATATGAGAAATTCTTTGGGTTACTGGCAGGGGTGAGTTGTTTCAGATTTTATACTTTATGATAGAAAATTTCATTGTTTTACTCTATTTTTTGTGTGTCAAACTTAAGTTTTAATGGATAAATAAAACTAAGTCTTTTTATCATTCTTAAAATGCTTATGTTAGTTGACTGTTTTAGTGGATTAAATTAGTACTTTGACTATGAAAAGCATAGTGAATGCAGAATGAGAGAAGTCACTTTCCCTTTATATTGTTGCTTATTTTGCCTCCCTTTTTTCTCATTATGATAGTACAATAAATCAGTGGCAAAGAAATGGTATTAAAAAGACATAATAGTGTTATGAGTTACCAGAAAATAGCCTTTTTACAGTGCTGAAGATTAGTCTTGAAGACTCTTGTCATTTACCACCTTGTTCAAAGCTGCTTAGTAAGTTTAATTTAGAGCACAAGATTGAATACTTACTGTCCTGGGCTTGTGGGTGTTTTTTTTTTACTCTTCAATAATCAGCTAACTCTGGTTTTGTGTGACTAACCGCTAATTTAGCTGCAGTTATTTTGTACTTAAGGTTTCCCTATCGATAATATTGATATGCCTGAAGAGTTAAGATGAAATACTTGTCTTCTCAAGGGAGCAAGCTGTGCTGAAAGGGAATGTTCCTTCTCATTTGTATTTTTCATCCATTGTTTCAGGAAATCCTTTTGCTGACAGTCAATTACAAAGCACTAAACATGTGAAGCTGCATGTTCAGATGGTTGTAAATGTTGATTTTCTCTGAAATGTCTTACTTTTGTTTCCTGCTGCCTCTCTAAATTGAAATAGTCATTCAGTGATGTCCTGAAAAAATATGGGGTTGTATCAGGTGAAAATGCTTGAAGTATGGAAGTCAGGCAAAATGCTGGATAATTTGCAGTAGTTCAGAATTGATAATTACTGCTTTGCAATGCAAATGAGTTTCTTGTCCTGACAAACTGCTCCAAGCTATAAAATATATCCGTTTAAGTGTTTGCTCTTCCTCCAAGGGTTATTTAAAAAGGAAGTCTTGCAGTAAATATTGACACCATTAGGTCACTTGGTTGTAGGTTATTTTCAAGTTTAGTGTTTTGTTTAAAGTGGCTGTTTAAATTGTACCATCTCGTCTCAGCGTTTCTGCATGTTAAAGAAAGAATATATGGAATCCTTTGAAGCCATTTTCAAGGAACAGTACGATACCATTCATCGTCTGGAAACAAACAAACTGAGGAATGTGGCCAAGATGTTTGCTCATCTCCTGTACACCGATTCAATTCCCTGGAGTGTAAGTTAAAACAAAAAGCCATTATCCTCAGTCTCTTGTTCAACAGTTCATCTCCAGTACTCTGCAGTACCATATAGTACATTGATTCCAGTATTATTCTGCAATCTGTAATGACTTGTGGCAAACTGGATTATCTTCAGTAACTTCCGAGACACTGTTGAAGAATTCTGGTTTGTTCCATCTCCTCTTTCTCCCTCTTGTATATCTCATTCTCTCTCCCCATTTCTCAGTAGTTGAGTGTCCTAGGGTGACTTTATGATGCTTGTACATTGATTTGTACATGCTTGTAGAACATTGGTTTAAGCTATTCTTTTAGAGAGTAAAACTAGAATTGGTTGATTAAAAAGTACTTCTTTCGGAAAAGAGTTTTGAGCTTCTAAGTTTTGACAAATTGAAGTTGTATTGAATTATAAGACAATTAAAAATACTGTCATTTTATGATTTTAATACCTAATAAATAAAAGCAATCTCACATTCTGAGATATATTATTATATAACATTAAAAATGAAGAAATAAATACCAAGGTAACTTCTCTTTTCATACCATTTTATTCTTGTTTCATAGCCTGTCATTCTTCAAGCACACATTCTTCATAGAACTGTCATTCTTTAAGCACACATAAGTCAGTCCAAATATTTTAACTCTCCTGTATTTAAGTCGCAAATCTCTTAATTTGGCAGAAGTTCACACATCTGATTTTGTCTTGTGGAGCTTTCCTAGATGAAAAAAAATCCTTAAAGAATTACTAGCATAAATATGATCAGCAGCTGCTTCCAGGTGGTAGAAAAGAATTTTTGAGAAGGACAGTCTTGATTAGAATTTATGAACCTTGGGGGAAAAAAACCCAGTCTTTATTAGTTATTTCAGGAGGAGAAAAGTTTCTAAGATGAGAAGAGAATGTATGTTTAAACTTAAAGATGGATGCTTTTTTGAATATTTTCAGGTCCTTGAATGTATAATACTGAGTGAAGAAACTACCACATCTTCCAGTAGAATTTTTGTCAAAATATTCTTTCAGGAACTCAGTGAATATATGGGACTTCCTAATTTAAATGCAAGATTAAAAGATGAGTAAGTTGAAATTTATTTTCAAAACTGTAAATTTAATTAGGTTCTTTATCTGAAAACATACAGATGAGAACTCTGTGTTCAGGTTCAAGTGAGACTACCCTTCTGTAGCTGCAGTACTTCAAGAATAAGTTCATGTATAGGTCTAGTCATTGCACAGAGTCACTTTTGAAGCTGAGTGCATTGCTGTCATTTTGGGTTCAAGTACATGCATGACTCTTTGCAAGATGTATCTGTTCCCCCTCCACCCCCCAGTTACACTCAGCTACCATAACAATTTCCAAGTGCCAGTTTATTTTTATATATTGTCAGCTCTATAGCTGCATAATAAATGTTACTGAGGCTTCTCTTTCTGACAAAACTTAGAAAAAACACATAACTATTAGTAACAGTTTCTCTAGGATTACTTACTAATCCTTAAATGTAGTATAAAAACATTCTTTTAAATCTGTATGAGATTTAATGCATTGCATTCTGATGATGTTACTTGCGGTTGCTTGAGCGATTTCCTTTACATTGGGATTGTGATGAAGAATTTGATAGATTATTTATCTCACATAAACTTAAATTTGAAACTATCCCTAAGGCTCTGTATGAGGAGATTTCAGCATGGATCCCTAATCTTTGAACTTCTTGGTCAGTGCCTGTTATCCTTTGCAATCCCAGGCTGCTGCAGTTCCACAAGTCACCAGGGCTTCACAGAGTTGGGGTTTGTTGTCATTTATCTGTCGATGTGTATGCAGCTCTCCTGTGTGTGAAGTTTATGTTGTCATAAAAGAGCAAGTTTTTAAATAGCATTTGATTAGATGCATCACAGGTACAAGCAACAAAAGTGTTGAAAAATGCATGAAGAGAAAACTTTTGCTTTCTTGTGGAGATCCATACAGTTTCTTTTTCAGTTTCTTTTTGTCAGTGAGAGAACTGAGCTGGCATGGTGTTTAATATAGATGTCTGTTTCCATCAGGACACTGCAGCCTTTCTTTGAGGGATTATTGCCTCGGGATAACCCAAGAAACACTCGCTTTGCCATCAATTTCTTCACTTCTATTGGCCTTGGAGGACTAACGTGAGGAACACTTTTCTTATTTCATATTTACTTTCTTCATCTTCCCTCTTCCTGCAAGCAAAATAAAATTGAAGAACAATTTTTTTCTTTTTTCTAATTAGGGACGAATTACGAGAACATCTTAAAAATGCACCAAAGTTGATAATGACACAGAAGCAAAATGTCGAGTCATCAGATTCCTCTTCATCTTCAGACACAGACTCTTCCTCAGATTCTGATTCAGACAGCAGCAGTAGTAGTTCAGAGTCATCCAGCAGCAGTGACTCCTCATCTAGCAGTGACAGCAGCAGTGACTCAGGTATTTAAACACCAGCAGTACAACTAGTTGCTTCTCCTTTATTTCTTTCTTAAGATATGTTTATTAATGTTTCTGTGTATAGTTGTTTTAAAGAAAATCTGGCTATAGACAGTTGTCATTTCTCTATTTTAAAAACTAATCAATGTTTTTAACTTTAAGTTTTAAAATATTAAATATTTCTCATGGAAACTTAGTTTTGGATTTGAACTCAGAAAAACTGAGTTCCATTTTTAGAGACTTGAATACCTGAGAGTTGTTGGTTTGTAGATTACCTTTTTTACAGAGCTGATATCTGTTGCACTCTACTATGACTTCAGTTTATTGGAAGATTGAGGGATTAGAGTAATTCGCAATTATTTTCTCTCTGTTTACTGGTGAACCATAGAGACTCATGTCTACAACTCTTTATTTCTTGGCTTAATTGAGTGAACTTGATACTCCTTGTGTCTTTCCCTGGAAATACTTCTTCCTTGAGTCAGAAGTCAGTTTTTCAGTTCTAGCAATGTGTTTAAGTATTGTTCTCCATTTGAGTCCCTATTTCTAGTTCCTCTGCTTCAGGAAAAGTTTGTATGGCAATATAGTGAAAGTTCTTGTCTGTAGAGGAATTTCCAAGGAAGAATTAGCTTTTGCTGATAACTTACTTTGTATTTTTATGCATTATAATAAGTGTCTAGTATCTTATCCTGTTGTGCTGATGTAGAAACTTCTGCTAGACATGAACTGTCATAAACATTGCTTAATCTTTAAAGTAGATTTAAATAGAGGTAGAGCGTGCAGTCTCACCCAGTATATATAGCAGGAGCAGATGATGGCACAGCATGACTTCCTGTAGCACGGACGTTTGCTGATTCAGAGTTAATTTGATTTATTACATGTCTTTGAAATGAGAATGATTAATAAAATAAAAGCAGTGTGAACTGCTCCTGCTTTGGAAATGCAGTTCTGTTCTCCACCACAGTCTCCTGTCCAAGGTGGGAGCTTTGTCATGGCTAACAGCATTAGTGACAACAGCTCGAGAGGAGGGCGCAGCCAAACAGGGTCAGAGGAGGCGCTGGTTCAGCACAGAGCCAGATGGTGCTGCAGGGACAGCTGCAGCTCTGCTGAGCTGCTTGGTAGGAACCTGAGGGGTCAGTCCTTGGTGATAAACCAGTTCTGCAGCCTGTGAGTAGAAACAGGGTTTTTTCAAAGTTTAGGACCTTCTCTTTTACTACTTCCCTTTTCTCCATTGAGGAACACGTTTGTTAAAATTCGCATCTTGATACCTTTGCAGCCTGGTTTCACTTTTCATTTTCTTGTGTACATTTACAGTGGTCAAAACACCGATTGGAGATAACAGTATTCTTTAATGATAAACTGAGTTGAGGCTTCATTACTGGTTGTAACTCCAAAGTCTCCTGTGTTTGCAGCTTTTTAAATCTATAAAATTACTTGGAAGAGTTAAGAGGCATTTTTCAGAGGAATGTGCTGCAGTATTTCAATATTGGCGCAGTGTATAAAAGAAAAATAGAAAATTTGCTGAGTAGAAGTTGAGCTAAGTTAGAGATTACTGTCATACTGCCTGTTAATGCTTAGCACTTCATCAGCTTGCTCAGCTCAGCACTGCCCTGGGGAGGTAGTTCTAAAACAGGTCCAGCAGAGGATAAAATATATCTGCCATCAAAGCAGCTGCTTCTTTTCTGGTTGCTTTTTCAGGTCTTTTCCTGCATACTGGTAGATGTAAAATAGTATGGAAAACACTGCTTAAGAAACTTAATGAATCCATTGAAATGTATCTGAATTGATCCATCATGGCATTTTCACAGAATGTCAGCAAGCCTTAGTTCAAACATAAGACTAGACAATTCAGATAATGCGTGTACTAAAGAATCACTTCATGGCTGTGATATTTTCAAAAGGTGATGAGAAGCAGCTGATGAGATGCTATAGTTCATACACTAAGGTGAAAGAAGGGTTATTGTAAAAGGCTGTTAGTGCCCAATATTGTCGAGTGGAATCTAAAGGCCCCTGATAAAGAGCAAACAGGAAGGGTAAGACCTGTTCCACTGAGATGAGACTACTGTGTATTTAGAAATACAGAAGTTAGTTTTAATCTTGTTGACAAAGCTGTCACTCTTTCTCCTGAGAAATGAGCCTGAAGGCCATTGTTATATTGCTGCAATACCATTATCTCAAGCCATTTCATCCTACCGCCTTTTCCTCGTGGGATAGTGTTGGAGATTTTTCTTCATCTGCTGTTTGTCGTCTCCATTGACTGATAAGCTTTTCCAGGAAAAGTAAATGATTTTGAGACTGGATAGTCTGGGAAAGGTCATCTTCCTAGAAAAAAGATTATTTGTGAGAGTGCTTTGGTGTATGACTTTAGAGCCAATAGGTTCCTGATCCTGATCCTTGGGTGCAAGTCAGCAACAGGGTTATGACAGATAGAGGTTTCCAAAGGCCAAGCATCACATGCAGATAGAAAAGGGATAAAAATCAGGAGTTAATTATTTTGGAAACTTTGTCCAGATAGGTGTGCACAAATGTTTTCTGTCAAAAACACTCTCTAGAATTCCTTCTCTAGTTTAGTAAGTTTAATATACTAAATAAAAAAGCGACCTTAGTTTCATAATTTGTTATAATTTCAGATGTTTCTAAAGCCAAAAGAAGGAGAACACAAAAGAAAAATAGAGAATCTGATAAAGTTTCCAGGAAAAAACAAGAAAGGAGAAAGAAATCACTTGAAAAGAAAATTGGAAGGAGACAGCAAGAGGAAAGAAGTGATACTGAGAGCAAATCAGAAAGAAATCACCGACATTTAAGAGAATCGCGCAGGAGAGATGACGTTTCAAAGTACCACCACCAAGATGAATCCAACGGCAGAGATGGTTACCACAGCGGAAAGGACAGGAACCATGAAAGAAGTAAGGATCCAGAAAATAAACACAGCAATTCAAAGCTGAAGAAAGCAGAAAGAAGAGCTTCTGTGTCTGATGATGAACATTATAAACATTGGAGCAAAGAGGATGGGCATCGTAGTAAGAAAAGAGAGAGATCGAAATCCCGAGAGCGGGAGCGTGGCCGTAGCAGCCCGAGGGAGGAGGAGCAGGAAGAGCGCTCCAGGAACGGCTCGGAGAGGCAGCAGCGGGACAAGCAGAGCCGCCGCCCCGAGCAGCACCGCGACTCGCAGCACCGCGACGCCCAGCTCCGCGACGCCCAGCACCGCGACGCCCAGCACCGCGACGCCCAGCACCGCGACTCGCAGCACCGCGACTCGCAGCACCGCGACTCGCAGCTCCGCGACGCCCAGCTCCGCGACGCCCAGCTCCGCGACGCCCAGCACCGCGACTCGCAGCTCCGCGACTCGCAGCTCCGCGACTCGCAGCTCCGCGACTCGCAGCTCCGCGACTCGCAGCACCGCGACTCGCAGCACCGCGACTCCCGCCGCAGTGACGACAGGCGCAGGGAGAGCTCCCCGCACAGGAGGAAATAAAGCACTCAAGGAGCATTGCCAAGCTGTTAGAACTGGATTTTGAATTCTTACTGAAGTTTCTTTAAAAAATAAGATTTTGTACAAAGTGATAGTTTGCATTTGTAAATTTTACCAGACTTTTTCAAGTTTTCAGTACCGCTTTTTTATAACTGTATCATTGAGTCTTTCTGTTATGTTCTTTGTTTGGAAAGACAAAGCTCTTTATTTTGTGAATAAAACAGTAAGATACCAGCAAATTGGGTGTTTTGTCACTTAGTTTCAAGTACTTGTAATTGTAACTTCACAATCTAAAAGACTTTGGGTTTTAACTTCGCTTGTTATTTGAAAGCCAGATGCTGAGGCTGGGGTGATAACGTACAAATTTCAGACTACAATGTTAATGTTATGTGAGAAAATGATAAAATTTTCAAACAGGCATTCTATATCTGCATGTTTTTTTAACCTTGCAAACATGAAAGCCTTTTGACCAAAATCTTCAGGAAATACTCAGTTGATTTTTTTCTTCAATACTGAAAAATTGAAAACACAATGTTGCTGTTTTAAATGTCACATGTGAAAGTGTGTCAGCTTGTTCTGTTACTTTTCACAATGTTTTTTAATATTGTGACATCCTGAGCTAGTTACACTTGTGATCTTCTTGGAAAAAGGGTCGGTTTGGTTTTTATTTTTTCAGTTGGGACTTTGATTTCCAAGTCTTAGTCTTCAACTCTATCCCTACAGCAGGAACATTTAAGGAAGCTCTTTTCCAGTATATAAAAAGCAAGAAAGCAAACCAGAAGATGTTTCCAGTCTTTTTAGATGTTTTGAAGTGCTCAAGGTTTTTGGAAGCAGAGTTCAAAAAAACCGCCCCTCAGTTGCTGCAGCACTTTATGATATAAAATTGTTCTATCTGGAGCCATGGGGTATGACCCGCTCAATCTTGATTTCATGAGAAATGAATCAAAATCATCTAATTATGACTAATTCTCAATAGTAACTTATAGAAAAACTTGCAAAGTCTTCAGGATTAAAATAGGAAACAGTTTGGAGGCATGGTCAGTAGGAAAGTGGTGGTAGTTTCAGTTTATGCAGTTATTGTTGCTGTATGATAACATTTTTTTTTTATTTGTCAAATGAACACAATTGCTGGACAAAAAGGAACTTTGACATTTCATGTGTAAATCATATTTCTTGTATAAAGCATAAGAAATACATTTGAGCTGTTTTATAACAGAAACTAGAACCATTCCTAAGGAAATAGATCAATTTTGCCTAAATCTTGTCATGGCATTTTTTCTAAGAAAAATGTCTATTTTATTTTTTTCTGTATTTGACAGAATTTATTTCTGCAGCCTTTCATGTACTAAAATGTTTCCAGTCAAAAACATCTTCATAGAAAATATTTATATTGCAGAAAAAAGTAAAATTTCTGTCTTGTTAACACACACAGCTAAAAATACTTTGGTGGCATTATGTGTTACATGTTTTAATGTTGGGGTTTTGCCCAACATACATCTCATTTTCAAAATGATGTGTGCATTTTGGCAGTGTGTTAAGTCCACAAAAACTTAATTTGAAAGAATGTTTTCGAAAGAGAATTCTGCTAATTCTTATGCTTCTTTGATACATCTCTATGCACATTAATGAAAAGAATCTATACTCCATAATAGTTTAAATAGTATACACTTATTTAATATATCTGCAGTAACACTTCCCTTAATATGTTATGGGTTTAATAGCATATATTTTATTAACCCATAATGTTTAACCCTTATTCTGGTCTAGTTAAAAAGTTTAATCACACCTTTAATAAATGGAAATAAATTAATACATGTGAAGACATGTAACATTTACTCTGCAGCATCCTGTGCAAGCAGTCCAGTGCTCTACCTTAGAGTATCTGTAAAAGCATGTTTCTTTTATACCCTCTGCCCGATCACTTGAATTTGCTGCTTTGTGGTGTGTTTTCCTTGCTATCTTGTGTGTGATTTTATAGACCTAAACTGTGTATTTGCCATTTTTCTTTTCTAGGAGTTAAAATTCACCTGCAGTCTCACCTTATGCCAGTGTGCTCTATAGGCTTGTCATCTTACCCTTTATTTATGTATTTTCTTTATTTTTTACAAGGGGAAGTCAAAATACTCCATAGTATTGAAAATGAGGGTTTTCCAGGAGATGCAGGGTGCCATAAGAGTTCTGGGGGTGGTCAGTTCTCAATTGCTGTAGAGCTGGCACCCGGTGATCTGGCCTTGCTTTCCTCAGCAGTAGCAGGTGATTGTAGACCCCGGACAGTAAAGGAGTGACTCGTGCCTCTTGTCTGTAATCAATACTGGAGCTCTGGGTTGTGATTGGAACAGCAGTTTTGACTGAAAGACTTCAAGAAGTGGAGGTCCTGTGATTTTCTTCGCTGTTTTGTTCAGTTCTTAATCCTTGATACTTAAAACCAGGGTTGAAACACCTTGGCCTTGGCTTGGGGGATGAGTGGTAGAGCAGTCTTGCAGACTTGGCTGTGCATCAGAGATTTGTGGGAGGGAATTTGTGATGACCTGCTCTGATACTGCATGCTTAAAATTTAGCTTTCAAATGTGGTTGTAACATCCACGTCCGTAGATACAGCAAGAGAGGCTGCATCCCTTTTCTAGGAGTGCCTGGCCAAGTTCCTGAATTTCCTCACAGTGGTGGTGTGAGGTGTTAGAGACATGAGCTGCTGACGCACCCAGCAAATTCCTGTTGGTGTGGGAATAAATTTGACTGAAGCATTTGTGGTATTGGTAAGAACTGTAATTCTGCTCTCTAACTATATTTGGAGCAAAATCTCTAAGTGTAGCTGTTCATATGCTCAAGTCTAAAGTGTGTTTTTTGGGGGGAGAAAAAAAAGACTACCACTGTTTGGGCCACGTTACATAAATCATCAAAATACATCCTCACAGTATGAAAGCAGATACATTTTGGGAAAAAAACCCCTTTGTTTTAAGTACATTTAAATTGCCTTTAACAGATTATGCTTTCTAAAGCAGTTTTAGTTGCTGTTTAGGCAACATTGCAGTCTTCAGATAGTGGATAAATAGTTCATCTCCAGTTATTCCCATTCTGCATAGGAATGGAGGCATGACTACAATAATGTTTTTCTGCTGGGTTAAATGAATTTTATGGTCAGATCACATACATACTGAAAATCAAATTCAGTTTTTGAATATTACTGGTAGCACTAACTAGATGTCGATGGTACATTATTTTAACCTAGGAGTATGGTGTTCTCTAATTTGCTTGAGGCTCTAGTAACATAACTCTTCTTAACTTTTAAAAGCAGGGTGTACTCTAAAATAGCTTAGTACATGTCAGACTCCCAAAAAATACATGAGCTATGGTGGGTGCTTTGAGCTCCAGTAGCAATTTAAATGCCTGCCTGCAATTACATTGGTACAGTTTTATGACTGTAAAAGAAAACAGTAGCTTATCCTCATTCATCATTCTTGAACTACTTCAAATTGTCTTTCATAGCTGAGAAAAGCATAAGGCTAATTTTCTCAGACAATCTAAAAGAACAGGACTCTGTTATTACATGAGCAGAGAATTTACTCCAGTTAATAACATAGAGAGTCGGGAGACCTGTCTTTCAACTTATTTTCAGTAAGATTAAGTATATTTTTAAAGCTGATTTAATTTTTTCAATATTTTTTTTAAGAAATGGTGAAATCAAAATGCAGACTATAAGGGGTATTTTTATTAAAACTACACCAAAAAATGAATTGTAGGTTAAAAGAGGCAGGAGCAAAATACGACTTTATAAACTGTAAAATCTTTAGGTTAATTCAGAGATGTTCTGCTCCTTTTTAGGTTTTCCTCAAGTCTGTAATTTGGCTGAGGCTAGTTAGGGATTTTTCTTTTCTTGTCTACTCATGAATGTCATCAAGCATTTTCCTTTAACTTCAAAAAAAAAGGGGGGAGAGGGTGCATCTTAAACCTTTGTATTGTTGGCCCATAAATAGTTTGCTAGGCCATCAAACAGACAAGTCCTTTAAGAGAATTAACTGCCATTTTTTGACTCTTCAAGCTATGTCCATTTTGAGTATTTTTCCCCACTATTTTATGAAATAAAGGGGGCACGAAAATATTTTCTGAGGGAGAAAATAAGGTGCAACATTCCTTAAGGTGTAGGAAAGAGCAGGATGTGTAAGAGGATGTAAAACTCCATGCGAGAATTTGTTTCCAGTGTCAGGGTGCCCGTGACAGGTAAGGAGTGAGGTCAGAGCTGTTTTTGTTGGGACTGCTGGCGTGGGTGTCTGGGTCCAATGCCAGTTGGTTTTCACTTGGTGACTGAAATTGTTCTTAACCAAGTCACTCTCACTTGAAAATTGATGGTCCCTTTGTTTTTTTTCAATGGCTTGCCTATTGCTTTTGAGGCACTTTATGCTCTTTTCACAAATCTCTTGTGAAATTTCACATTCTGGGGTTTTTTGTATCATAAGCTGTGTAAGAATTCCTTTGTTACTACCTTACCTGGAATTTGGGATAACTTGAAGATGACTCCTTGTATTTTCAAGACCCCATGAATAAGCTGATGCTACCCCATGAAGACTGAAATTTTTGCCCTGGAATAATGCTTAAGCTAATTGGAGAAATATTCATAGATTTTAAAGGGAGAGGAGTAAGATGTTTGATGTAGTCACTTACAGGTTGTGCTACTGTATTGCCTGTATTTGTTTTGCTCAGTATTCTCGTTAGGTTTTTTCTTCATTTTCTCCTGCTTTACTTAGAGCTTTTTTCATTTTTCCCCTGTCCCTTTTGAACTTCATTCTTTATCACATACTCTATTAGCCATTTAGAAAAGTATAATGCCACAAATACATCAAAAATTTACTATATATCACTTGCATAATGCATCAAAAAGTAATCTTTAAGGACAACTTGGCTGAAAGAACAGTGTGTGTCCACACCTACAGTAAAGAACAAGGGTGCAGTGTGCTGCTTGCCTTCTCCTTGCCTCAGAATAATGAGTTACAGGACAATTGCAAATTTAATGAGGTTAATCAATCTTCCATTTGTTAACGTTTCTTTTCGACTGCCTTCTTTTTGCACTGCCTTTGTTAGGAAGTAGCATTGATAGAATTTTACAGGTTTCTGAATTTAGATAATGAGGTTTTGTGTCTGCCAGTGTGCCCTCAGAGGAGCCACAGTGGTATGAAGTAACAACAGAAACGATGAGGGATCAACACCCAGCAGAGAATTGGATCCAATAGTCCTCTGTGAGCCTGTAGGGAATGTCAAGAGTTGGTATTTTCTTATAACATAATCAGCCTGAGTCTTTTGACCATAAAGGCTCATGCAGCTGCTCATGGAGAGAGATGTGCAATTGCTCACCCAGTTTATCCATCACTTCCACCTGGGCAGGGCTGTTACAAGACGTGCATCCTACTGCCTTCCCCAGCAGTGCCAAGTGCAGAGCTGGGCGTGTTATGCTGCTGGGCATTTTGCTGCTCGTTGCTCTACCGACGTTTGGAGCCAGGTAAGCAGGAGGTCTGGTCAGCTCTTCTGCACACTGGGGATTCACAGTGGCTGCTTGAACCCTGTGTCTCGTCAGTCATAAGCCAAGAGAACCCTCCAGGCTGAAAGAGCCTCTCTTGGCTACAGAGAGAGCCCAGAGGGAATTTCATTACATCAAAGTTAGCTTTTGCAAATACTTTACTCCTTCCCTCCTTCATCCTCTTCCTGCTTTTCAGTTATAAGTGAATATCTTTATTGGAAATTGTGAATTGTCCCAGTTTTTCATTTGATAAATTAGAAAAAACTGGAAAAAATAATGTAGTCCAGCAGTATTGAAGGAAGAAAGATTCCACTGACAGTTAGGTGGCTGGCAGCAGTCTTGTGTTTTGCTGTTTCAGTCCTAGTGAGAATGCCCCCCTCCCTCTCACACCACCACTCCTTACTGCTAGGAGCTTTAAACACACTTTTTCACAGAAATGCATGCCAACACATCTCTTGTAAACTGTCCTCCCCATCTCCCTGCTAAAAGAAAAGATGGTCACGTCTTTCTATTCCCTTTTAGAAATGGCTTTTCATGCCCCAATTCTGGTGTCTGTCTTAAGCCTCCTTGAGAAGGAGGCTTAAGTAACTGATAGGTTTCAGGTGGCCTTCTCACGGTCCTGTCTGTCTGTTAACCTGTGTTCACAGACTTCAGTCTCAGGGGACATTTATGGTGGACAGAAAGTTCTGCTAAATTTTGGGTTGAAATACGCAATGGAAAAGTTGGTGTATTAGATCATATTATGCTGGGGGTGCACACAGCCTTTGTGGCTTCCTATGAGAAAGGAAGACTTAAGTGATAACTACCTGGAATGGAATGCACTCTTTTTAATGGATATGCTTCCTTTGTTCAGGCCTTGAGGTTGGATTTCTGTTCCATAGGCTCTGGTTCTTTGATTTGATTCACAAGGTCCCTTCTGCTGTACACTTCATTATGAGTCACCAGAAATGGGACACGAAAGTGCTTAAGAAAAAATTGAAGCCAAATGACTTACTTGATGAGTGATTGAAATGAGAAACTGAAAATACACATTTGGGACAAAAAGGTCCCTTTGCA
The DNA here is from genome assembly GCA_013401135.1 of Cettia cetti. Taxonomy (NCBI): domain Eukaryota; kingdom Metazoa; phylum Chordata; class Aves; order Passeriformes; family Sylviidae; genus Cettia; species Cettia cetti. Next base: position 12,792 of record VZUI01045513.1, on the reverse strand, counting down.
ACTCGGTTCCTTCCTTGCCTGCACAGAAAAAAAACCTTGTTATACCTCTGTAAAAGAGAAACGGTGCATCAGGCTGTATTGATCACTGTGTTTGTTTGAACCCGGAATTCTTTGAGATGTCATCCACAGGTGCTTTGCAGCCCATCATTTTCTGTGGATTGTGTGCATTTTGTTATTATGGCTGTGAGGAGAAACTGTGAGGACAGGCTCCTTGCTATGGCCATGCTAGGGAAGGACATGTTCTTTGAGGAAGGAACCTCAGACTAAGTTTATCCCCATTCATGTGGAGTTGGTTTGTTTGTTTTATTTTGCAAAGAAATTCTTTCCTCCCACTTCATTTTTAGCTCTCTATTTACTGGGGTGCAGATGTGCTGGAGAAGTGTATTTCAGTTCTCCACATATGTATAAGCACACACACACTTGCATGCAGTCTTCTATTTTCATTCTCTTGTTACGCAAGGGTTTAAAATTAGTTGTATTTGTGAATTAATCTAGTTCATTGGAATAAATTTCAGCTATTTTTATTCTGTAATGAGTTTTATCACCATGCTATCTGAATAGCTCACAAACACTATTTTTCTTCTATACCCTGTTAACAGTGTGAAATATTCATAGTCTTGATGATGTGAAATCTGGCTGGGAGAAAAAATGGTGAGGTTCTCTGCTGATACATGGTGTAATATAGTGCCACCAAAGAGGAAAAATATCTGGATTTTAATAGTACCTCGTGACAGCCACTTCAAATAGTGGGATTACAAAAACCAGCATTGCTACTGTTGTATTTTGGTGTCGCATTCTGAGGCTTTATACACACGCAATTCTACTTTCCTTTCCAGGAGTAAGTGAAGCTGAAGCTTCACTAGAACACTGTGCATGTCAAGATGAGGCTCTGCCTCGAGATGCCAGGAAGATGGGTGGAGCATCCTGTGGTCTGTGTGCCTCTGATTACCACTGTGCTAAGAGCGAGGCTGGATTTAGTGCACAGGATTTCTACCCAAGACTCGAGGTCTGCCTCATTTTGGTTTCACATATAATCAAAAACTTTCTTTGTTTCACAGTATTTATAGGAAGGCTTCATTTCCTTAATTGCAGTTTCACTGTAGTTTATAAAGAAAATACTGCATGAAGAGTCATTGTTTTTATGATCATGCATCAGTCGAGGGAGAGTGAGCTTCAAGGTTAGTTGCATGGCAGTTGTCATCAGTCCGTGAAACTCTCATTTTGAATGACAGCTTTAATTTGCACCTTACCCCTACTGCTGGCTTTCACTTAGTCTTATTTCTTGTTCCTAAAAAGTCCAGTCTCTTCTTTTTCATGGAAGACCATTATAGTCTCTTTTCATAATTATAATTTAAAAGGGGAGTGGGGAAACTCTTATCTCTGCAGGGCCCCTCTTATTTTCTTAATAAGCTTTCTGCTCCCCCTGATTGTTCTGAATTACATGTGAAATACTTAGTTTCTTATCAATCAGTGTTTCAGAAGAATATTCCACAAATCTTGTCTTGTAGACTATTCTTGTGGAATTGTCAGAAAGAAAAAAGGCTGTAATGTGTTTTAAATGTATGGTTTTCATTTTCATTGAATGTTTCTCCTATTAACAGGTAGAAGTGCTCATTTCCTCTTCTATATAATATTCATTATTGCCCATGTTCAGGGCTAAGTACTTTTCTATTCATCTCTCCTGTAAACACTTCAGCATTTCACTTTGAAAGAAAAGCCTTCACAGTCTATAATCATATTTATTGCCTCTTCTTTCTCTCTCACACTTTGCCCTATGATTCTAAACCATTCTCTCTCTCAAACACAGCATTCCTGTTGATGGGACCATACCACTCATTCTCAAAATGTCATTGTATTTTCTATCTTCTGTTTTGTTTTGTGTTTATTGGATTGGTTTTTTGCTTTTTCTTATGCTTTGGAACAGTCTGTGTGTTTGCTTCTAGACAGCCACTGAGATGTCCACAGTGATGCTCTGGTCTTTCTTCTGAAACTTGTACACCAAACTTGTATGAATAATTCACAAGATCTCTTCTAGTGTCTATTACTCTATTCCTGTCAACAAAGACTTTCAGCTGTCAATGTTTTGTACTTTCAATTAATTCAAGTTCTTTAGTTTTCTGTTCCCTTTTGTTTCAAGTAAGCTGAGTGACAGCTTGCTGCAATATACAGTGCTGGAACATGGATTTGGGACTATTTCAGTGTTAAGCTTTTGCCACACAGAATGTTGACCATGTCTGTTTAAGCTGTCTAGCACCACGTCCCAAATCGCCGATCTCTTACCTTGCAACTGGCTGCTTTTTAAATAGCCTCTTCTGTGGGACTTATTAGAGGCTTTTTTTGAAAGTCTAGACAAATCAGATTATTCCAAGTAGATTCCTATAATTTTAATTGCATTTAAGTTAATACATTTACTTTTCACTGAATATCTATCACATATCTAAAAATTAGGTCAATCAGTTCCCTAAAGACCCTTGATATACAATTTAAAGGATTAAATTGCTGAAGAAAAGATGAAAATCTTTCCAAGAGGATAATTCAAGGACTTTAGTTCAAATACATTTAAAAATGTATTTAAAGGAAGAGGAAATGAGTAAGATAAAGAGACTGGATGTGAAAAATGTTGTGAGTCCAGGTGGTTGAGCAGCTTCATTTGAAATTACTTGAGGAACAGCTTGAGTTTAATTCGTTTCATGCCAAGGACCAAAAAAACCCAGTGAAATACAATATTTTACTTATTGAAAACTATCTTAATCCCTTGAACTGTTTAGTTCAATCACAAGTAGACATTACAGAGTTGCTGTGTCCCCGACTTGCTGCAGCAGGTGACAAAAGCAGGAGGAAGTGTGAAGACAGCATCACTCCCTGTGGATTTATCAGTCCATGTGTTACCCCGAACGCCAAGACGCAGAGCCTGGCGCAGGGCGCAGGAGAGTGTCACTCGCACAAAGGCTGCAGAGCAAGGCAGAGGACAGGGCGCAGGAGAGTGTCATTCGCACAAAGGCTGCAGAGCAAGGCAGAGGACAGGGCGCAGGAGAGTGTCACTCGCACAAAGGCTGGAGAGCAAGGCAGAGGACAGCCCGCAGCGTCTCCTTCCCCTGCTCCCTGCCTTCTGTCGTGAGCCTTGGAGCGGCCCCTCCTTGTGCGCTCCGTCCGATGGGAGCGATGGCAGGGCCAGGGCCCGAGGGAAGCTGCTGCTGGGAAGAAGGGCCATGCCCCAGAAACAGCCTGATGCTGGAGCGGAGCCTCCTCCTCAGGTCCTACCTGGTGCAGCCCTGTGAGAGCACAGCGACCCCGGGGAGGCTGACACAAGCTCAGTGCAGGCACAGGAAACAATCTCCTCGTTGTCTTCCTCGCTGGAGACAGAGCTGCATAGAACGCGCTCTCTCTGGGTTACGCACACGCTTTTCGAGCACACAGCCTGTGCCAGAGGAGTTTAGAGCCGGACAGCCAGGGCTGGCTTCGGCTCCTTCGTTTGGCTTCTCTCCGTTCTGCAGCACCTTCGCTCCCTTCTCCACTCAGAATTGAGAGTGACAGTGTCAGTGACAAAGCTATAGGGAGTTCTCGTGGAAATCTTTTTCTTCCCAATTTAGAGTCCCACCATCAACTGCAAAGAGAGAATGAATGTAGGTTCTTAGAGGCAGCCCATCTCCCCCCTACAGTTGCTGTTTTGAAGGTTTTAAACTCCAAAGGGAATTGGTGGAGGTTGTATGGTTTAGTAGGATAATGGCTGGCAGAGGAGACAATCTTGTCATACATCATTTCCTTTGCAGAGATACAGCAACCTGTCTCTGCCATGCAGTTGCCAGATTTCCACATATTTTCAAAAGAGGTGATTTCCTGTGTGTCTACTGGGAAAAGAAAAAAAAAAAAAAAAGAAAATTTGTCCCTAATGAGCTAAAAATTGTGGGAAATAGAGACTTTGTGTAGGTGGAGATCTGAGCAGTGCATCACTTAGTCTTCCTTTCATTCTGATCCCGGAATTAATTAATTTGTTTCTGTGGTTCTTTCCAGCAGGGATTTCTTGTTATAGAAAAGTGAGACTACCTACTGTCTATTTGCCCATCCTGTGCAAATGTAATAATAATAAAAAATAATAATAATAATAAAAAAGATCTTACTGCTTTAATATATCTGCATAGTTTAAGACAGATTGTTTTTCATTTCTGCTGAATGCTGCTATAGCCATGACTGCTGATGTCCTGATCAGCTCAGTCTTTCATTTCACCTTTACAATGAAGTTGGAGGGAAGAGGGGAAGATTGAATGCATATGAATCGTTTGGTAAAAGATTCTCTAGGTTAATAGCTCATTACCTTAACTCATTCAAATTCCATCCAATTCATTTCTCAACATAATTACAGAGCAGGGCGACTTTGATAAAACCTCCTTAATATATAAAGTGCGTTTGTTTTTGTGTAGATAAATGTGCATCTGTACACTGAAGCATTTTCTTATCTATATGGAGGCAGAGTATTCATGAGTGTTCCCCTTAGAGCTTACATCAAACAGACATGGTAGGAGCTCAGGAGAAATTTCCTTCCCCCTTTTGGCACAGGTAGCAAATCTGCTACCAAAATCTGCACATCCTCCAAAACCTATCCTAGACCTTGAACAGCCCCCGAGATCCCTCTGCCGAATTGTTTTCCGTGGGACTGCTGCTGTATTTCCTTACAGCCTGTCATGGGTACTCACAACACCCAGGAGACAAACTCATTCTGCAGCCAACAGGGGCTTCATGGGGAAGAGGCTTCCCGACGTATTTTTCACTAGTTCTGAGGGAGCACAGAGCCTGGCACTGCCATAAAGCAGTGCCTCAGGCCTGCCTGCCCTGCAGAGATTCTGACCTCAAGGGTGGCTCAGCCCCATCTCCCACGGCCTTGGGAAAGGTTTCACAGAGCCACCTTCCCTCTGCTCCCAAGAAGCTGTTGCTCTCTGAGGAGCTTGGGGTGGTAGCAAACCCACCGGTAGAAGACAAGGGGCAGATTCTTTTTTTGCAACTGTAGCCTAAGAATTCTCTTCTGAGATCTGAGAGCTTCCTGCTCTGCTTTTTCTTTTGCCAGTGCTGAAGCTACTCCTTTTCTGTACATGCTAAGCCTCCTCAGAGGGAGAAGGCAGATCTCATGGTAGTGCACTTTTTACATTGCCCATGAGGGTTGATTTGCTTCTCTGTGGTTACACCAGATGCAATTTTGTTTGCAGGATACTATTTTAGTGACTGTTCTTTTTCTGGGACTGTGTAATCATATAGAGGCAGCTTTTGATCTGTTTAGTATATAATTAAGCCCTTTTTATTGCTGTCTTTTTTTTTTTTTGACAGAATGGCGAGAAAACTAATGAATGAAAATGTGCTGGGGAAAAAAACCAACTTTTTTCAGTTGAGTTATAAACCCTAAGAAAATGAGATATAGAAATGAAGTTTTGATATAATTTCTATTATTCTTCCCCTGAAATCTTAATATAGAGTAACCATCCATACAATCTAAGGAAAGAATAAATATTTTAAAATTGTTGTGGATCTCTGTGGCAAATACAGTAATTCTAGGGCTGTAATTTTTTAAAGCTGCCGAGTTGTATATTTAATAAGCAGCTATTAATTATACATTGTGCTGGGTCTTTAAAATATATAAAATATGTATTATAGGGCTGCATATTAAAATTAATCTTCAAAATGAGTAAGCAGTTAAGTTGGGGAATTTAAGTTTTCCAAAGTTACTTTACTCTGCTACATGCTAACTACAATTTAGTAATCACAATATTACTCTTTTACCAATAGAACAACTCAGTCACAACACTATGCATGAAATCCCTGTGTATTTAAAAAATGGGAAATCCACATAATATATCCATCCCTCTGACTAGTTAAGCAGAAATAACTTTCTTTAGCTCAAATGGGTATGTGTATGGAGGCATAAAACTCTGCTGAAAGTAAGAAATCAGAATGATCTAAATCTTATGTACTGTTTGTTTCTCTTCCTGTGCTGTTCCAGTGGCACAAGCCTGCTCTAGGTGTCCAATTACTGTGCCTGTAGACTGATTCATGTGACTCATCCAGTGTGTCAAGAGGCATCCACCCTGTTGATGCAATTTCTCACATTTCTGCTGAAATTAAACAAGCACAGCTGCAACTTGTCCTTTAAATATTCTTATGACTGGTCTCCATTCAGGTTTTGCAACTATTTCAGTTAGTTTGCATTTTGTCCTGTATGTTTTCTGAGTTATCTTTTGACAGAAAAAAGGGAGAAAAGTTTTAGTATGGAAAAGGAAATGTTTCCATATGAGAGGGAAGTTTTGATATACTGTCTCTCTGCTGGGGGAGGGAAAAAAATCAAACCAATAATCCTGTAGTCAGAAATTTTCAGAACATAGTCTAGCCCACACTGTCCAATAACACAGGTACTGCTAGTACAAGCTTTTAGTGTAGAGCTGACGTGTACATTTATCCTTTTACGTAAATGCTCTTGTGCTGCCCTCCTACACTGAAATATGCTGCAATACCAGCAGAAAGCACCTAACAGATGTGCCTGCTTTCAGACGTGGTGTGCTGTACCAACTTCAGTGAAGCAGCTAGCTTGCGTCACCTGGCTGGCCAAACTTGCACTAGTCTTGTTTAAGAGAGAGCTGCAGTTGGAGCCAAGTCCTATTCTTTCTGTCACTGGGGTAATTCCCCTTGGGGAATAATTAGAAGGGCTATTATTTATTTTATAATTCTGGATGATGCATTGAGATTTCATACTGAATAGCATTCATTCAAGTACTTGCAACCAAGGACACAATGCATTTTTATAGTTATTTGTTTGATTCTTATAGTTCAGAGAAGGTCTTGAAGCTGTTGTAAAGTGCCTTCCACCACTACCCTTTTTATTTGACTCTACATTAACTTTACCAGGTAAGCTTTGGCTATGTAAAGAATGAAAGATTATAGTTATCCTCGGTACCTTTTTCAACCCAGAGCCCAAGATAGAAGATGACTAGTTTCCCATGTGATCTAAACCACTAGCACTTACATTGGATTTTGTACTTCATAGTTTTCCATCAGGGGAAAAGTGTCAAAATTATGCTGCATATGCTTGGCTTCTTGTTTGTCCTTGAAGTGGCAAATCTCTGGGAAAAGGGACTGCCCTTTGCAAAAAAATGATCTTTTCAAATTCGATTTTCTTGGAATTGTAGTTTGGTGCACCACTTTTATATAAATATAAACAATTTCAATATATAAGTATCCTTGCTTTTTATTTCAGTGACACCAAAAGAGCTAATGCATTAGTTCAAATGCTTTATACTACCCTTCTCGCTGTTTTTCATCTCTTATGCCATGTAGGGTATTTTATATTTCATATAATACTGCTGTGCAGTATTATTTTATAAAACAGATGGAAACTCAGGAGGTGACTCTGATCTTTCACCTGCACTTTAAAGAGATACTATGCATAGTTCTTATCTGGAAACCCCTGGTGATTTTTAATGGACTCAGGTTTAGGAACACTGAGGAAAGGAAATATTCTAATTGGTTTTGTTTTTCAGCTGAAGAACAGTTTGTTTCTATGTTAAATGAAGTAGTGAAAACAAATAGCATGCCATCTGGCTAGCCTACCTGGGTACTTTACCAGGAGGTTTTCAGATGTTCTCTCTGCCAGTTTTTAACTTCTTAAGTCCTGTTTTACTGACGTACTTTCTTTACACAGTTGGTCTTTCCTGTTTAGGAATTATCTTGTTCCTTGAACTGAATTAGAATTTTAAAAATTATACACTCTTTTGCAAAGATTTCCCGTCTGATGTTTGAATTATTTATCCTCTAAATTAAAAAATCTCCAGTGTTTCCAGCATTCACAGTAAATTGGTTATAAAGAGGAATAGTCCTCCATGTTATCTGTGAAGCTGATATTCTCAGGGGGCAGGATAGCATTGATGTACCAGTGAGCTCTCATTCTTGGAACAGATTGTGACTGAAAGGAAGGGTTTAGCAGCTTTTCTAGTGCTTGGAAAGATGTCATATGTTTTTCTTTAGATCACTTTTTTTTCTGCTTCAGTTTCTCAAAGCAAGAACACCCTGAAAAATAAAAACATTTAACATAGCTGGGAAAGGAATGAAGTACAGACAAAAGTAATTTCATAAAACTAAAATATTTTTTGCCTACTGCAACTTTTAATATTGTTTTTTCTTAGTATGAAACAAACATATGTTCACAAATACCTTTGAAAAAAACTGTCAGCATATAAATAACACCAAATTTGTGAAGCATTCCTATGTGTTTCTGGTTCATCTGTTTGTTGTTTATGATGAAGGTGCACATACGACTCTAATCACAACTTAGAGATGTGGTTCTCTGAGCATGACGTAGATAATAAAGAGAATTCCTTGTGCCAAACACCTTACAATCTAAATCCAAGTAAGCGTTCTCAACATGAATCAGGAAATAGAAATGCTGTCATGGGAATTAACTGATCTGTCACACAGTACAAATAGCATAGTTATGTAAGATTGAATGGTTGGCAGATATTTATATGAGTATACTTTATAAACTAACTTATCAAATAATTTGGAATAATGCAGATAATTTGTAGGCACCCTTCCCATCTGATAATGAGCATTCTAAATATATCTAGCAGAGGCAAGTTTAAAAAAAGGGATACATTTGAGCCATTAAGAAGTCAAGTGGGACACTTTAACACACTTTAAAAATCCCAGGAAATTGGAAATTGTGGACAAAAAGAGCAGTAAAAGTTAATATCAAATTTCAAAAAGCATCTCAGGGAACTCCATCAAATATAGATGCAAAGTAGAAAAAGAACAAAATAACGAAATCACTGTCCTCCTTAAAAAATAGACTGGTTAGCAAGTATCAGGTTGGCTAAGTAGTTGCTTTGTCTGTTTATACAGGGGAGGCAGATGGAGATCTGCTAAATCTGGGATTGTTTTCCAGAGGCAGTAGCGGGGAAGCTGGAAAATGTAAAAAGATATCTGGTTAAAAAATGTCAGATTTCCTTGGAGAAACCAAAACTCAAGACATGCATACAGATGTGAATTTTAAATTCAGTAATGGAATCTATGAAGTTTCAAAAGTCTTTAAAAAATACTTGATCCAGAAACAATGCTCTTTATTGTAAAAAAGAAACCGAAATCCCCCAATGAACAGGTGACAAACAAGGAATTGCATGCCACTGGGAAAAACTCTAACAAAGTCTTTTGAAGAAAGGTTAGAGGAAATACCAATATCTCAGTTTGGTAAGGGACTGGGACATGGATTCAGGCACAGAAGATCTTAATTCAGTCAATATTTCTTCACCATACTTTTCCCCTGCATAAAAGTAAGTGGTTAGATTTTTATCTGTGTTTTATTGAAATTCTGCTTATGAGGCCCTAATTTTGAAGACTGTGGAAATGAGTGGATAACTTCAGGAAAAAACCCCACAAAACCAAACACCTCTCAAGTCCTTCTCATGTACATGATGACAAGGCTACTACTATCTTAGAATGGGTAGAGTGCAGAGCAAACACAGGAGGCTGCCCATACTCACTTGAAGCCAATATGACTTTAGAGAGTCTGGGGCAACTACTCTGGGAAACAAGATGTGTTGAGGTAATCATTTAGAAACATCTCCCATTATAAAAAGCGTTGGTACTTAATGGAGGGGAAATACTGAAGTTACTGTACCTGTAGTTTCTGTGTCTACATCTGGTCTCCCAATTTCTGAAGTGTCTTTTACTGAAACACTTCTCAGCAAAGCTAACATTTAATAGGTTACTACTGGAGAAGCCAGTTGAAAAGAAGTCCTGGAACTCGTGTATTGTGCCTTGAATATATTTATTCTTGTTGTTATTCCTTGCATTATTTGCCATATGGGATCACCAAAAAGGCAAATCAACATTTGGAGCATAAGGATACTGTTTTAATATTTTGCATAGACAACAAACAAACAAACAAACAAACAAACAAACACACCAAGAAATCTGTAGTCATACCTCAAATGCCCTGTGGTGCTTAGAGGCAGCTTATTTTTGAAATGGTTGATAGTAAAACATTATTGCGCCTTAATTCTCAAAAAAGGTCAAACAAAACAGTCAAACAAAAGGAAGACTTTCTCAAAATAAGTGGTAGGCCTTTCATAGATATAAAAAAATAGCTTAGGGTGGAGAACACAGCAGTTGCCTTATTTGCTGGGGACAGAGAAATATTTACTTAGATTTCTGGCACTCTGTCTCTTACAGGATGAGTCATGAATGTGAGGGTTGCTTGAGGCCTCCCAGTGGTGACCTCTCCTCATAAAATGATATTAAATGTTACCCAGATGTAATATTACTGTTACCTTTGTAGAAAATATTTCCCATCTCTTGGGACATCCTGAATTGATGTTGGGTTGTAGGCATCCCTAAGAGGTTTGTTTGCATGCACCATTCTGCACTGAAAGGATCTACTCCTTTCAGTGACTAACTCGTGTCACATTAAACGTATGTTCAGTGACAGATGTTTTAGAAAAGCCATCCAAAGTGTTTTGGTAGAGCTGAATTTAAAGTTCTAAAAAAACCCAAAGTGACAAAATGCAATTCTAATTCATACTCAGCATGTCTTCTTCATACTCTGCATATTCTTACTTAGGATAAGATTCTCTGTCTGGTTTTATGTACTGGTTTATGCAGATATCCAGTAGAAATGCATCCAATTGCAGCCTCTCCTTTCCGATTGTTCCTCTGCATTTACAGACCTGTTATTTCCTTATAAGAGCTCCCAGGCTAAATGGTCTTCCTGTTGCTCACATCACTTTTTAAGTTGTTTTGATATTCTACAACTATTCTGTAATTTCATAAGTTCTAGTGTGCTTTCAGCATTTATAGAGATGAAATGTGACATGTTGATAATACAGATCACAGGGCATTTAAAATTTTTCACCCTTCACACCTAAACAGTTCTATAGACCACAGGAATTGATAGGGAGCTGGAAACAAGAATGGTGAGTGGCACAGTGGAAGACAGCTGAGAAATGCATCATAAAGATGTGTACAATTGTGGATTAAATTTTGCTCCTTCTGATGAGAACAGGCCTTTCAAAGACAGACCCAAGATACTTTTGCATCAAGTGTTTGAAACCATATACAATTATCACCCCCCAATACATCTCTCTGTAGGAAGCTGATGGTTACAATTCACTGAAATATCTCTTTTCTTTTAATCATGAGCCACTGAACAGAAATGTACTTGTTCTAAAGAATGTTACAGTATTCACAGGGGTTCTTATACATTTTCATATTAACGGCAAATATGGTGCATGGTCATTTGCAGACCACCTTCCTATATGAGAATGAATAACATCTGTGTGGCAACGACAACAGCTGCTTACATAAGTAAAATAATACTGCCTGGATGTAATAGTCTTAGTTCTTTACAACTGGAGTTAAAAGTTGGATATGAAGAGAAAGTTTGCTGAGTTTTTGTCCTGTCAGAGATATTTTGAGATTTCTGAATGTCTTTTGGAGACTGTTGTTCTAGTTTGCTGCAAGTTTGTCTTGGAAAGGGCTAAAAGAGACAAAAGATAATAAAATATAAAAATTTGGATATTGCTAATGTGCAATCATACACATATGTGCCTTCTCAAGATAATCTATTTGATCAATTTATTGTCCGACTGATCCCAAACCCTCTCTGGGTATTGTTGTTTGCTGCTGAAGCAGATGTGTACATTCTAAATTCCTCTACCACTCGTCCAACATTCTCTGTTTCAGTAGTGGATTTTTTCCTGCTATGCCATCTATTCTGCTGCTACAGAGTCAAACTCAGGAGTTCTGGGGGGGAAAAAAGTGTCCTGTTTTCAGCTGCTCTTTCTCTCTGTAGAAGACCAGCAAATCTTTCAAAAACACTTAAGTATGCTTAAAGTTCAGATTTCTTCTGAGCAAGAAGGTTGTGGTAGGTAAAACACCAGAAGAAGGGTTATATTCATGTTTTTATGGGATGATTAATTCAAACTCTCAGAATTTCCTGTTCTGCACGCTAAAAGAACTTATTGAACATAAAACTGTAAACAAAGTATGATGCAATTCTTAATAGTATTAAATATCACTGCTCTTCTCCAAAAGCTGAAATGAAAGTTCAGCAGGAAGTTTTTCTCCAATGTTAAATGTTCTTGTTTTCCTTTCTGCAGGAGAGTAACAAATTGAATACTGTAGGATTCTGCATTTGCATCACATTCTCAGGAGCAGTGTTTGAACTATAAAAGCTAACTCAAATTATAAAACTGCTGTAAAATTTCATATGCTAAAGTTTGCATTGCTTTTGATGTTTCTACCATTATCATTATTTTTCTCTTAAGTACTTACAAAACCTGATGTTTTCTAGTGTAATGTTTATATTTACGACGCAGTTTTACATTTTACAAAACAGAGCTGACGAGTAGTGGCTATTGTTTTGAAGCCCTCACAGGTGGGCTGGCAAAGCCGGAGGGCTGGGAGGCTGGCAAAAGGTTTGCGTGAATTTAGGGAATGAAGAGCAACCCCTGACGCCCAGAAGCTGAAGGAGCGAGGGAAGCAGGAGCGGCTCCAGCTGGGTGTTCGGGGACTGTTTCCCACGGCTGTCGCCCCTCGGACGAGGCTGTGCTGCCCGTGGCACGCCAGCGGCTCCGGGGCACGCTGAGGTGACCGCGTCCAGCCGGGGCTCGCAGACCGCGGGGCCGGCGGAGAGCCCCTCCAGCCCCGCTGTTCTCAGCGGGAGGCTCGGGGCTCCGCGCTCCGGCCCGGCCCGGCCGCCGCTCCCCTCACGGGCCCGGCCGCCGCCACAGGTGCCGGGGCCGCCCCGCCCCCGGCGCGAGC